>JAUMHE010000063.1:1496990-1543126 GCA_032359235.1 Enteromius mattozi | reverse complement strand
AGCATCATTACTCCAGTCTTCAGTGTCACATGATCCTTTCAGAAATCATTCTAATATGCTGATTTATTATTATCAGTTTTTAAATTGAAATAATATTTCACAATATTACAGTTTTTTTCTGGATATTTAATCTAATAAATGCAGCCTTGATGAGCAGAAGAAACATCTTTAAAAACCTTTAAATATCTTACTGACCCCAAATTTTTGAACAGTAGTGTATATATATATATATATATATATATAAATAAATAATACTTTAAAGCTTTGTTATTTTAATGTTAATTTAGATTTTAATGTTCATTTTAATTTTACTTGCATTTTTATTATTCCTGTCATGTGTTTTTGTTATGTGCTTTGTTTATTTTTATTTTTTAATTAACAATGAACAAAAGTGATTATAGCCTAAATATAAAAAAATATGATACGATAATAATAATAATAATAATAATACAAAATAAGTATATAAAAAGAAGGTATCTATAGCTAATACATGTATTTACTGCATTAGGCTATAATTTGATTATTAATCATTTTTTAAAATAATAAATAGTTTTCAGTGTCTTGAGTTATTTATCTATGCTCCTCATTCTCTCTCTCTCTCTCTGGTAGGGATTTCATGCTTCATCCAGAACATGACAGGTGATAGATGCATGTGAATGGGGAGCGATTATCATCACTCGGCCTGCCGTGATCTGCCCCGGCTGGTAACTCACCGTCTCGTGTGTTTCTTGAGTTGCCCAGTGCAACCGTTTCCAACAGTACGTCTGTTTTGTCAAGACATTCAGCTCTCTAAGAGGGGCGAGGTGCGAACAGACAGTATTGTACATGTGAAACATGCCTGAACTCCGGGGCTTCAGAGGGATTTAGGGTAATTTCCTGTACCGGGTCCAGCGAGAGTGAAATTCAGCCCTCGGGTAGGCTGTCATTGTGTCACGCAGCCTGAGAAAAATATAAATCAGACTTCCTTTGTACAGCCCCAGGGTGTACAAATGAGTTGTGCTGCTTCAGTGAGATAAAGAAAACAGTTTGAGAGTTGGCATAAGTGATTGTCCAACGTTAAAACAGAGAGTCATTGTGCTTTCAGCGGTAATGAATTGATTTATGCTCCATGCTTCTGACCCCAACATATTGAAACGCTTAACCAAAGCAGGTATAATGTATTGATTTGTATTAGGCTAAGCTAAGTTAGCTGAGCTTTTATTATGCTAAGCTAAGCATTTTTCAGTCAGAGGAAACACAGAAACGATTTTTTTTTTTGCTGAAACAGAATGCCTAAATTAAAGTTTTTAAGGTTTCGATAGGGCCCTATTATTTACGCGATGCGGAAACACTCATAAAAACGGAAGTGTCACAGAATTTGTCAACTTTTTAATGAGCTAATCAAAAGTGGGCCATTACACTTAAATTAAATCGTGATATGGACTAGTATCTGCAGATATTAAGTTGATTTAAATATGAATCCTGCGTATTCGGCATGTCTCCGTTTATGAATGGCGCAGGCGCATGGTTTGTTTACTAATAACACACTGTTTTCAGTGTCTGCCTTCTTACTAAATGAGGACATAAACACAAGAACAACTTCTCCAGAACTGCTTCCCGAGAGTCACTTTATGAGCATTTTACCATTTGATTTGAGTAAAACTAGCGTCATATAAAAGGAATTCACGGCAACCCGTCAAAATAAAAGTCTGGTTTAATATGAAGCCATTATGCCTATTACTATTTTTCAGTAGATGTACATAGCCCACTACTACTACTACTAGCCCACTAAAATGAAACAACATTTTTTTTTCATTTCTTCCATGTTTTAATTTTAATAGTAAATCCCCATTGCCAAAAAATAATGTTTACTTAAGTTTAAATAATTAAAAAATACATGAAATTAAAGTTTTATGCCTTCATTTTATAACCAGAAAAAATTAAACACACACACACACACAAAAGGACTACTTTAAGACAAAATTGAATAAATTAAGTTGTTTTATGCATTCAAATAATTAGACATGCTAAAATATAAAATTTGGTAACTATAAAAAAATATGGTGAGAGAAAAAATAAAACATTTCATAGGGCCCTAAACATGTATTTTTTGTTCAACTTAATAAATTGATTTGAACGTGTATATGTTTCAGGATTTTAATTAATTAGACATGTTTTTTGATTAATAAAATTGAATTTAATTATTAAAAAGAGAAAAACAGAATTTGGGTTCAAATAAAACGAATTTCACAGGGCCCTATGAAACAACAACAAAAAATATTAGCATTTAAAATTAACCTTGTACTACACGACACAAACGTCAATGTTAGCTATCAACGCAGTCATGAATCGGCCCCACATCATCAACTACTCATTCTCTCCACAGCTGTGATTAATGATAGTGTGATTTTACAAGTGCAGACAATGCGCACGGTCACGACCTGCAGTCCTGTGAATAATTACAGGAAATAAGTTAAACGATGAGGATGCCCTTGGATGGTCACATTTAATGCAAACAATGTGTGGCAACACCTGTCGAACACAATGACGGCACTTCCTTTGCGCCGAGTCCTCTGGTTTCTTTCAAAGCGCTAAAGAGGGTTTTATCTGTGTGAATGGCTTTATGGAACTTCCTGCTTAATTGTCGGCACGTTTCTCCCAAACGCCTCACCTTGGACGATAAGCATCTGTGTTATAGATCGAGGCCTTTCAGATGTCTGTTGTGGCTTCAGAGGTGGTCTGAAGGGAAAGACGGACAGGTAGGGGTTGGAAAAGCACAGCGCTCGTGTGTGTTTTTTAACACACTTGCACAGATGTCCCACATGTGAATGGCTTTTGATGACCCTGATTTCATCCCGGGCTTTCATGATGTCAGCAGGGCTGTAGAAAGATTCCTTTCCTCTAAGGCAGCTTGGCAGGATGTGTAAAGAAAGGCCGAAAGACAACACCGAGATTAAGCTGCTTTTGTCATGGTTCTGTGGCGGACTTTAAAGGCTTTGGCTCAGGTCCCATCTCACAGACACTTTTTTTTGTGTGTCCCTCCTCTCGCTCTCTGCATCTTTTTTTCTTTTTGTATGCAAGGTAAACATTTAAGGAAAACCACTGCCAACCAGTTTTAGAGGGGGTGTGTTTTTTTTATTTTTTTATTTTCACTCTTTCAAATGGCAGCTTTGTTGTTGAGCGAGCCATTATGACTGTTCGAAAAAGCAGGAAAGCAAACAGAGAGTTCATTCTTTGAAAGAAACAGCCAGGTATTCCCAGGTGTTGGTCTTACAGACATTCGGTTTCTATGCCTTACTCGTCGCTAGACACAAACAACTGCAAGAGAAGAATGACGTGACTGAGAAGCAGCAGAAGTGCCTTCAAAGCTGTGTGGTATTGTAGCTTCCTGATTACGCCAAATATTTCCTGTTCTAATGCATACAAATGCTCGATTTGTAATGGAGAATTAACATTTAGAATTATAGTATTGCACTAATACACTCTCAGAACTAAAGGTACAAAAGCTGTCACTGGGGCGGTCCGCTTTTGGACCTATTAGGTTCAAATATGTACACTTTAAGCACTAATATACAGTGATGGGGAAAGTTACTTTTAAAAGTAATGCATTACAATATTGTGTTACTCCCTAAAAAAGTAACTAACTACGTTACTTAGTTACCCTTTATGGAAAGTAACACATTAAGTTACTTTTGAGTTACTTTTTAAATATGCAGAGCTTGTGCGTTATAAGATGTTCTATTTATAGCAAATGTAAAAGCCCTTTCACACTAAAAAGTGCAATGAATGAACCTCAGGTGGAAGAAAAAGTAAATTCACATCTGTAAAGTAGAATATAGGAGAAGAAGGTTCAATACTCTTCAGCAATAAAAGGTACCAAAACGAATCCTTTAGATACAAACATGTATCTTTTGAAAACACTGGGATGCTACTTCCACCTATGTTACGTGCAAACTGTCCAATGTGACTATGTAATGCATAATGTTGAGTATTTCCAAAAAGTATTTTTGTGTGTACAGTATATATATACAGTATGTACACACACACACACACTATCAGTCAAAAGTTTGGAAACAGTAAGATTTGTAATATTTTTTAAAGAAACTTTTTTATGTTCATCAAGGCTGCATTTATTCGATCAAAAATACAGGGAAAAAAAGTAATATTGTGAAATATTTTTACCATTTAAAATTAATGGGCTTCTATATTAATATACTTTAAAATATAATATATTTCTGTGATGCACAGATGAATTTCCATCAGTTGTTACTCCAGTCTAAAGTGTCACATAATCCTTCAGAAATCATTTTAATATGCTGATTTATTATCAGAATGATCAATGTTGGCAAAGTTGTGATGGCAAATATTTTTTTGGAAACTGCAATCCTGTTTTTTTAGGATTCTTTGATAAATCAAAAGTTATAAAGAACAGCATTTATTAAAAATATAAATCAAACAAAATAAATATTTGCCATCACTTCTTATCAATTTAACACATCCTAGCTGAATAATATACATACATATATATTTTTTGTTATGACCGATCATTTCTAGATAAGACTCTTATTCCTCAGCTGGGATCATGTACAGCTCTTTGAAGCTGCACTGAATCTGAATTTCTTTTCGACTCAAGTAAGAAAGACATAAACATCTCGGATGACATGGGGGTGAGTAAATTATCAGGACATTTTAATTCTGATCTCCACAGAAAGAACAGGACATGTTCAGAAGTCACGTGGAGTTTTCAAAACTGTTTTGTGAATTTTATCAATTTAATGGTATTCCAAATAAAGATACAAGTTGTTAAATTGGTAACCGCTGATATTTGCGTTACTTTTAAAGCAAATGACACACTCGACACATTTTCGTACCTGGTGAACAAGAGCTTTATCATTTTATGATAATTATAAAATGATTTTAATGTTTCAATGTGACAAACATATATTTTTTAACATAAAAACAGGCCAAACTGTACAAGATTGTCCATACAAAGATAACTAATTAGGACCGTTGTGTTATTTTTTCAACAGCACATAAATATTTAACACTTGATATATGCTACATAGCTTACACTGCAGCTAAGGGAAAACAATGCTATGTATATTTGGTTTAAAACATCTAGATAATGCCCAATTCGAAGCATCAAAACATTGCTTACAAATAAATTAACTATTTTAGAGTCCTATCCTCTTTTGGCTGGCTTTCATAAAATAACGGGCAATGAATTTCAAAACGTGAAGTAGCTCGCAGATGTCTAGGATAAGTGCATTCCTGTAGTCCTGCAGTCCTTTCAGCATCGACCTTTTACCATGAACATCACGGTAAACACATGCACGGACAATGAGTTTCAGTCGAACATTTGTGTTTGAAACTCTGACTCACTTCGGTAAATATTTAAGGGCAGCCATTACATGAGCAGTCAAAGGCATTTTACACAGTCTTCATTATAGTGGTCAAGCTTATGAAAATACAACTCCCCTTTCACATAAACGAAAAAGAAAAAACAAGGCCATAGAGGAACTATGGGATTGTGGTACCTCAGGTTATTCAGAGCAGGCCCTGAAAATAAAAGCACAAAGTTAATGAACCCTTACCAGTACGTACAATGCCAAGATCTCATTATATCTTTAGTTATGATATAACCAGAGCTCAAGGATATTCTCTTTTTCCATTAAAGATACAGAAACTAGACTGAACCTACACCATTTTTTTGAAGTTGAAACCTGGTACACCATACCTGCAAAAAACAACACGGACATACGCTCTCATGCATTCAATCGGTCTTAAAAGATATAAACTGTTACAGGAAACCAACTGTAACTGCATCTCTCAATATCTGCAAAAAATTGTATGCATGCAAACGAACGTTTCACTGAGATTTGGTGCTAATCCAAAACAAAAATAAAAAAATCCTTTTGGCCCCATCCACAATGGGCTTATGAAAAATACCGTAGAATCAGTTCGTGGCTGAATCGCAGCTTGAAGAGACAATACATTTGTGTCTTTTGTCCCATACAAGTCTGCAGAATTGTTTGCTCTGTCAGCAGTGTTCTGTGAAACATCTCTCCATGTCAAAACAGACCTGAATATCGTCATTGGTTCACTAGCTTTGCCCTTTTCCAGCCCACTGCTCATAATGTCTTGCGGTATTCAGAGCGAGGGACTGGTTAGACTGCAACAACATGGCTCAATTGTCTTTCCATTCTCTAGGTTTTGAGCAGAAATGTTTGTTTGAGGAAGCCCTTGTCCATTCTGGCCAACACGCTGCCCTATTTTGGTGACTGAAGAGATATGTGAAAAATGAACCGGAGGTCTGTGAGTACGGAGGCTAACATTGGTAGTGGATGTGTTGGTGCTGGTGAATTTTGCCGTCCACGTGCGAGTGAGTGTGTGTGTGAATGTCTGAATAGATCTTTGGGTAGACTTTGGGGGCAGCTTGGCCCAGCAGAAGCTGTTGTTGTTGCTGCTGAGCCAGATACTCCTCGTAGGCGACGGAGCCGATGCAGTCTTTATCAGCAGCCGTGAGCGTTCGCTCTCTGGGCGGCTGCCGGTGGCTGTTGGGTAAGGTCTGGGCTGAGATTATGGCTCCTGAGGAACAGTGCTTCCTGGACTGGCAGAACCAGAGCAGGACGGTGCCCAGAATGAAGACCACTCCTGCCGGGATGCCGATGATGACGGGCCAGGGAAGGCTGGGAGGCAGAACAGATGGGATCGGGGAGAATGGTGGCTTTGGGTCTGGATGTGGACAAAGATGAGAAAGCCACAATTACACATGTATTCGGTAATGCGATATATCACGATGATAAATATGCACAATATTGTTATCGTGGGCACTTCAAAATACCGAAAATAGAACACTTTTCCCATTAACTGGTTAAATGCATGTGAGACACTTGCTGAATGAAAGCACACATTCACTTGGGCGCTGAACAGCCCAAACGCAGCTGTTAACAAAGCAGCTGCTACTTTCTAATTGAACTTATTTTAAATATCCATTCAGATTTTTGCATTCGCAGTGGTGTTCATCCGCATGTCCTGATTTTGCCAAGTTTGATGTGTCCCTAGGTCGACATATTTTGTTGACACTAGAACAACATTTTAATGCAAAATTTTAGTCTTGACCATATCTGTACACCTAAACCTAACCTTAAACACGAGTGATCCCTAAAATCAGAGGAAATGATAGATGACTGACACTGATGTACAAGCAACAAACACTGATTGTAAGCCTAAACTTCACAAAAACGCTAAAATGGTTCTTCAAATCTGATTGGCTAATCACAATGTTGTTCCAGGGACACTGTAAGTGTATATAATTTTCATTTTTGGGTGAACTATTCCTTTAATCCTAACTTATAACAAACGTTACCATTTTCAATTAAATTAATACTGAATCAAAATAAACGAAAAATATTTTCCACAATATATTTAATAATATTATTATTAATAATATTAAATAATATTCATGCATAAATACTAATAGTCAATATAAAATAAAATATAATATTTATTGTGTCATCATAAATAAAATCAAGGTCAGTATCGCCAATATGACATATGACATAAGACTGCAGTAATAGCTGTGAAAATTCAGCTTTGCAAAACAGGAATAAATTTGACTTACAAATATATTAATATCTTAAATTACAATAATACTTTACAACATTTCTATAATTCAGATTAAATGTAGCCTTGGTGGGATTTAAAAAAATAAAAATAAACTAAAACCTAAAAAAATGTGTTCATGCTTTTTGCTACCGTAACAACAGCGTGAGAAATCTGGATTGAACCTTGACTAAACAGTCTATTATAAGTGAACTTCAAGGAAATGCTACTAAAAACGTCACAGAGAATAATACTGACCAGGAAGAACAGTAAGGAAGGCGCTGCGGAAGCTGTAGCCCATGGTATTGGCCCCAAGGCAGATGTACATGCCAGCGTCCTCCTCCTTGGCTCGGGTGATGAGTAGCTTGTTCAAATAGGAGCCGTCTGGTCGTGACCACACTTCACCCGTGGGCAACACAACGAAGCGATGGTCTCCAACCTCAATGGTGGAGTTGTACTTGCTCTCACCGCCTGGTTCGACCCTCTTTAGCCACTGGATAACCGGCTTGACATCACTGCGTACTTTACACTGGAACGACGTGGTGCCACCGTAGTCTACTGTAGTGTTTACTGGATGAGTCCCTGTCAAGATGGGCTTGGAATTTGTGCGCTCTGTAATGAAATGAGGACAATTTTATTTACTAATCAGTATTTAACACAATTATGGGTCTATAAGGCACAGATGGTTTTTCTATTTTGTGTCCTAAAATAGTTTTAGGCTATTTTAAGTAATGTCACATACAATATGACTCTACTGAGAATAGTTCACCAAAAAATGAAAATTCTGTCATCATTTAGTTCCAAACCTGTATGAATTTCTTTGTTCTGCCGAACACAAAGGAAGATATTTTGAAGAATGTTTGTAACCAGGCTGTTTTAGGTAATCATTGACTTTCATATTACTTTTTTTTACTACTCTGGAGGTCAATGGTGACCCAAATCAGCCTGGTTCTTCAAAATATCTTCCTTTGTGTTCGGCAGAACAAAGAAATTCATACAGGTTTGGAACTAAAAACCAGAAGCACCAAAATAAATGGGCTGCTATTACACTGTATATTTAGAAAACCATAAAAAATGCAATACAGACAATATATCTAAGCTGAAAGAATACTATAGAATTAAAATAGCAATTCCTTATCATGCATACATAATAAGCCAATAACTAATTAAAACAGTTTGGCTGGTGCAGTGTGTTAGCGCTGCTAATAAAGAATGCTAATGTTGTTCGTTAGGAATGATTGGGTCCTAAACACCGACAGTATGCCAGACAGCTGTTAATCCCTCTTGAACAGCATCCAGCAACGAGAGAAATAATGTTAAAGTGCTGTTAAACTGTTGCTGCATGTTCATTCTTTCAATCCACACTATATACGTGAATCATCAAAAGCTGCATAGCATTCCAGGACAACATCAAAGAGATGAGGTGGATGACTCACGGATGACTTCAACTTTATAGGTGGCGTTGATCTCCCCGGCACGGTTGGACACATGACACGTGTACTTGCCGCTGTGTTCAGGTGTGAGATTCTTCAGACTGAGAGTCCACTTCTTCTTTCTGCCTTCGCCCACCTCCTCGGGCGTCAGAGGCCTGCTGTCTTTCAGCCAGACGATGTCAGGTCTGGGGTTGCCGCTGGCGGTGCACTTGAGCCTTACTGAGCTCCCCACTGGCCGGGCGATCACGCGCTTTCTCATTTTGGCCGGCTGTGTGAAGCGGGGCCGCACTACAGTGAAAGACAACAGGAAAGAAAAGGTTAGACTGCAGCACCTTTGCTGTTTGAAATACAGTAACTGAAAACCTGATTGGAACAGTTTTCTCAGGTTTACAGTAGGGATATAGTCAGATATATTCATGCACATCTCATCAGTGAAGCCGTTTCTTTGATTAGTGGTAAATCTCCATCAGCTGTTTTCTAATACAGCAGCAGTAAGAGCCGGTAAATGCGAAACTGAATGTGATATTGTGTAGCTTTTCAGTGATCTACACCTCTGTATGTTAAAGGATTAGGTCACTTTCAAATGAGAATTTCTTGATAATTTGCTCACTCCCATGTCAGCTAAGATGTTTATGTATTTCTTTCTTCAGTCGAAAAGAAATTAAGGTTTTTGATTAAAACTTTCCAGGATTGGGTTCACTTCAGTGGACTCCAAAAGGTCACAATTACAGTTTCAGTGCAGCTATAAAGGGCAATAAACGATACCAGGTGATGAATAAGGGTCCTATCTAGTGAAACGATCATTCGTTTTTAAAAAATAAAAATATATATGCTTCATAAACACAAATACACATGTCATTATGTTGAAAAGATCGCGCTTGACGTAAGCGGAAGTACAGAGTCAGTGTTTACAAATGTGGAAGAGGAGGCCTGTTCAAGAGTTGTTGAATGTTCAGTGACACATATTCAAATGTCTTTGTGTCAGTTTATTGTTTAAAATGGTCAAATTGTGACTTTTCATAGACTCTGTACTTCTGCCTACGTCAACCGTGACCTTTTTTTAACGTACAGTAATGACGTATTACATGCATCGCAGAACGAAGCAAGGTGTTTATAAAGCATATACATTTTTATTATTTTTTTTTAAATGACCAACTTTTCTGCTAAATAAGACCCTTATTCATCGTCTGGTATCGTTTGTAGCCCTTTAAAGCTGCACTTAAACTGTAATTTTGACCTTCAACCGTTTGGAGTCCACTGAAGTGTCTATGTGCCAAAAAAATTAAAAAATACACTACAGAAGTGAAGGTGACTTGACATCACAATGATGAGAATTTGGGGCAATGAGAACAGTGTCATGTTAAACAATGATATATTTGAATGTTCTGAAAATGTACTTAAAAACTTTCTCCATTTACTTTTTTATTTTCATTTTGGGTTGAAACATTCATTTATATTAGTTGATTAGTGAAATAACAGTTCTCTGACATTTAAGATAAAATGATCGCGATTGCTGCTTTTAAGAGCTTAAATAAATAAAAGGAAAAAGACTGATTCATTGGCAGAATTTACACAACACCACTAACTTTACAAAGAAAATAAAGCATGAAAGAGCGGACATGAAGTTCTTGTGTGGGCAAATTTACTGAGCAAAGCACCACACCACGAATGCAATCAGACAAAGCAAACAGCAGCTCCTCTGTAGTTTCATTCTGTAGTTCCCTGCTGACTGTTACCGCTCACAGCAGACTCTGAACAAACACCGTAAAAGCAAATACAATAGAGAACTAAGCATCTCCCACCAGCATCCATCATAACTGCTATGCAACACGGTACAAAAACAAGCAGGTCAGGCCCTCTTTGAACACCGCCGAGTTTAGCGGTGCTCCGATATCAAATCAGATGGCAGCTGTCAGAGGGGAATGGAATGCTTCCCCCCTCACACTTCACATAAATAGCCTGCTCTTTGGCTTGTCAAACGCAATTACCAAAGCAAACACTGGGCTCCAGAGGTAGGAGCGTGTGACTCCAGGGAGTAATGAGCCACAGGAAATACTGTGGGGACCGTCCAATCCCAGACCACGGGCCTACCTGTCAGTATCTGGGAAGATTCAGCCACATGTGTGCCGGCTTGGAGATGGGGGGTTGATGGGAAAAAAACTGTATGTGCTGTCCAAACCCTGTATGACAGGCTCATTTCCATTGGCCACATTTTTCTATCAAGACACACATCAATCGTAGATCACCAACACTCATCCAGCTTACACCATGCTGTCAGACCAATAGCACTTTGAGTACTATAATATACTACTGAGTACTAATCAAAACATCAGGGCTACTACAGGTATGCTACAAAAATGCCATTGCTGCTAAACTACAGAAAAAAGGCAGAGCTGTGCTGGAACAGAAGTCAATGCTAATGTACAACAAAATGACAAATTCTGCAATGCTACAATAAACAGCAACACTACTATGCTGCAAGTAATTTCACCGCTACTATGCTACAAATCAGAAGCACCACTATTATACAACAAATGTCACCGCTACAAAATGTCAGCACTGTTATGCTACAATAAATTCTATCACAACTGTACAACAACAAAATGGCAGCGTTGTTATGCTGAAACAAGTATTAACACTACTATACTACAACAAAACAACAGCACTGCTACAATCTGATGTCATCACTACTGTACTACGACAATATTTTATCAATAGTATATTACAACAAAACAAGCTTCAGTTGATGTCATTAATACTGTACAACAACAAAATGTCACTGCTATACTACATTCAAAAAAGCAGTACTGCTATGCTGCAACAAATTTAAAATCTAGTATGCTAAAATAATTGTCACCTCTACTATACTACAACAACTCTGCTGCTACGCTACAATAAATATCACACATCTATACTACAAAACAGAAGTTATGCTATCTTAAGTTCTATTTTTTAATGTTCTTTAAATTCTAATACAACGTAAAACATTTCATGAAAATCAGCTTATGAAACATCTTGGCAGATGCAGTGCATTTTTTCAGTGACTTTCTGGGCAGCAATTATAAATACCAGGAATGAAGGAGATTAAAGGGGATCAGAGGACTGTAGCACCTTACCCAGTTTTCCCGTCAGGTCAGTAGAGTACTCGGTTTCACCAGCTGATCTGGCACCTTCCCTTCCAGCACTAGAGTCATCTAGAGACGGAAAGAGAGAGGGAGAGTATTTACATATCAAAACAACCACATGCTCCTCTGATAAATATGAGAATCAACTCTGAGATTGCCACACATATTTGTGTTCAATAGCATTACTGTAATTCTTCAGCTAAATCACTGCAATCCTTCACCACCTAAACCAAAAGGAACAACTGTCTCCTGGTCATCTGACCAGTAAGCAAACATGATACTGTAACTGAGAGCTTTCAAATACCAACACTGCATTTTAGGGATTGAGAATGTCAGAATTAGGCCAGAAACATAGTCTACTCAAGTGTGCAACAGTAGATGTTGCCATTGCATTGCAAGCATGTGTCCTTGCTAGATATACTGTGCACTTGCGTTACAAGGGTGCTAACAAACCTCAGGACTCAAGGAGGTGATAGAGTGTCCTTAAGATGTCTCTGTCATTAATCCGGATGTTCTTATTCAAGTTTACTAGTTTTATAGCTTGTTTATACATTCTTTTCAAACTGATGACATTTCAAGACATAGCAACAAGCAGAATTCATGTTCATGTATTTACATACATTAACTAAAAGGGGTCACAAGTAGCAGATTCTTCTAATAAGAAAATATAACTTAAAGGTTGTGAGTCAGAAGCACCAGACTGTTCTTGCAGAGGTAGAATTGCCTCACTTTCTAGTCTCTGTGCACAGCTTCAGGAATCAGTCCTCCGTAAATGTGCTGAACACACTCTAATATTTGTGTTCAACTGTTCTGGAACAGTGTTGTGAATACAACTTAACCACTGATTTTTTTTAGTTATGTCCTCTTTTGGAAGCACAAAGTAGTTTTCCTTTCATAACGAAACACAGTGTCTCCAGAACATGGCGCCCGCAGCAACACTTCAGCGAGAATATGGAAGAAAAATTTGAAATCGAAATTGTATCTGAGGAACCAAAAGAGGATGAACATTTAGAAATGCCAAAAGGATTCTTGGCTTATGTTTCATTTCAAGTTCTTTACTCACAAAACAATTTAGTATTTACTGTGAAATACCAAACCTTCTAATCTGAGAATATATGTTCAAAATTCAAGGCAAACATCTGAAGTTACGTGTGGTGAAGAGTGAAAACCATGGCTGGAAATCTGTGGCCCTTCTGCTCTAGTTACAGCCCCTGCTCATCCGTTCACCACATGACTGGCATTTTCAGGCCTGTCAGCTCTTTGAAGCTGTCGGCGGGGTGGTTTGATCTGAGAATGTACACAGTTTAACACTCCTGCAGGAGAGGTTCCAGTTCGGGCAAAGGAAAAAAGCTCATTGCTGGGCTAACAGCTTAATTACTACTACTCAAGTATGGTCACTCTACACATAGCTCTTTTGTTCATGTCTGGTTCATGCTCATTGCAACCATCAAACATAGATTTTCATTGGCACCTTAACAGCAGTTTTAGAATTACCCCTAGGTTTCTCAATTTAACATTTATAAATGTAGCTTGCATGTCAAAAAAATAAAAAAAAACACCCTCCAGAACTTTCTTAACATATATAGCACTCTGTGAGCTAATAAAACATGCACAGTTACTTCAAGACTTCAAACTGGCTATAAAGGTGTGTGAGGAAAAAACGAGTGTGATTCATGGAAAGTCAACAAATCTTGGAAGGATAAGGCTTGTCAAGTTTCTAAACCAAACAAACTTCTGTTTCCTTTTCATTAAGGCAAAGTCAGCGTGCCGCATTTCACACGTCGACCATCTAGGTATGTTCATAATTTCGAACATGCTCAATATGACTGAGATGTTTGCATAACCCTTCAGTATGTTTGCTTTCATGTCTGCAGTGGAGACGGCAGTAGAAAACATGCCTTTTTTCCGTAGGAAATCTGAGCACAGAGTTTCTATTCCACTGTGTTTTCACCAGGATTGTGGACTTCTTGTAATGTTCATTGGTGAGGCTGCGGACCATGTACCCTCTTTTGCTCCCTGGCAAGGCTGGAATTTTCTGTAGATGTTGGCTAAGGCCACTGGTCCCTCACTAAGAATGAAACGTCCAACTTGGCTGTGCCACGTCCGTCAGAGGCAGCAAAAACCCTCTGGTGTCCAAGATTTATTGCACTTGAATGTTCTGCTTATGACCTCCAGTACTGTCAAAATGGTTACAATGATGAATTTGAACAGTTGCCTCATGTTTTTCTGGAAGCAAAGCAACCACCTTCGCTCAAAGCAAAACAGAGTTTCTGAACACAACATGCTAATTATGCTGTCATCCTTTACGTCTATGGTGAAGTTGGCTATGAAACTGGAGATGGTTTGGAGACAATCCTTGTGAGTGAAACCTCGACAAGAGAGACAATATGGGTCTCTAGCTGTTAGCTGTTAGCTGTTACCTTGGCTTTGATTTACTGAATTCCAGCACTGGCTTATGGAAACCATTACCAACTCTACTGCTACACAGCTCTATATTAACAGCCAGCACTAAACAGTGAAAATTTATGGGCCGTGGTCACAGCAGAGACGTTACTACATTACTGACTACAGACTAACCCGAGAATGAATAACACTAAGAAGTTGACAGATTAACTGCCTGCCGAGCATATTTATGTTTGATCGCACCAATGTATCTTTTGGCCACTGCATATTTGGGAACAGAAGAACCATGCTTGAGGATATTTCACAATACGAAAAACTGTGACCTGGCCCAAACGTCGCTATTTTTATATGAGTGATCCTTTCGAATTCCATCAATATTAGTTCAACGAGATTATTTTTCATCTGAACATACAGTAGATGGCTGTATGATGGTCACTTAAAGTCAGCATGAAATCAAAATTTAATCTGTTTACTTTGTTAATACACATACAATGTGTATTTTCATTGAAAGGTTGACCTTATGGAGCAAATTACATTGTTTTTAGAGGTTGAAAAAAAAATCAAGCTATTATTTGAATTTATTGGTCACATATAGCTATTCTAAAATGTTGTAAAAATTATATAACAGCATATGGAGTGTTTCCAGAAGGTACAAATGATTGTTGAGATCATTCAGAAATTTGCTCCAGCATTGACCTGCTCCATAACGTCAACTACTGAGTCAGCCTGATCACCTACAGTCATCCCTGCTTTGGCACAATCCCTAACAATCCCACTCCTGAATTTGTTCTTCAGCTGTGGAGACCCAGGCAGATTTAGAGAGGCCTTCTTTCCTGGAGCTGAGGACTGACCCTGCATTAAGTGTTTCCGTTTCTCTTTTAAGGATTACCGGAGCAGAGCAGGAGGAAAAGCGAAGACTCTTGCTGAAACTGTGTCCTCAGGGCTTTTATGAATACCAGCTGAATTCACATTACAAAAGGACAAAGTCAAGGAAGACCTGGCTAGTGTCCTACCTGTGTTAAATATATAATAGAAATAATAATATCAAAATAATCTCTATTCAGAAAACCTTGCACCTAAAGTTGTGTGTGTGTGTGAGAGAGAGTACAGTGTTTGAGGAAAGATGAAATTTGAACTGCCTTTGAAATGTGCATTTTCTACTTCAAATTAAATTGTAAAAACAGATTTTTTTCATGACAGTCTAACTTAAAAGTCTCCTGTTTTAAGTATAAATTTCCCTAAAATAACAAGTATATAACTGAAGTTTAATTACTCCAGTACTTTAAACCTACGAAAACTGTGGAACTCTCATAAGTAGTTCATACACCATCCAATGTATTTTGCTATGTGATTCTTTGCAATTTAAAGCATCAGGGTTGTGCAAACACTGAAGTAGAACACTATTAAAGAAACACCAACAGTTCAAATGTGGTTCATGAAAGGATGTTTGGGAACTAAGGTCTGAACTAACAAATCTTCCACACTTTCCACATTAAAAGGTCCAGACCCCAAATACAGCTCCATTCCCATGATTGCCTCACAATGTCAATAGCAAACTGAAACCTCCATTTCTGTGTGTATCTGTGGGTCAAGATGCACATCTTTGTTCAAACTCTAAATGCGTGCAGAGCTTTAGAGTGGCTTGTAACAACAGAGGGCTTGATGGCATACAATTGGTAGGCTCAGTGGTAATTGTGGCCACCTGTGTTAGAATAAAGAGAAACCTGCCTTACAGTCTGTATTGTGGGAAGTCTTGTTTTAGTCGACGAAAAGTCATTGCATTTTTGTCAACTTTTAGTCATTTCTTTTAGTCAAACTGCAGTAACCAGCATTCATTTAGGTAGCTATTTTATATGTAGTCTACAAACAGGAATTGTCATTAATTCATCTCTTTTTAGAGAATCAAATAATCTCATGAGGAATTTGAATCAATGACTGAATTTGGAAAAACTGGAATAAACTCAAATCAATTTTAACTTTTGGGTAGAGATACAAATTAAACTAATTTTAAGATACAGTAGATTTACTCAAAATGTATACATTTATTTAACATCTTTTGCTGGTTAACATTAATGACACACAAGTATTTAATTAGGAATGGTGTACTGACACACATTCAGTGTTCATCCAACTGTTTACGTTCACTTAAGCCATAACCAACTTAATATAATTTAAAACAACTTAATAACCCAAACAAATCTCTAAAATGTGTTATTTTTACAAGTGCACTTCACTGTTGCATACAGTATTCCAGCTTTAAATCTCTTCTACTTGCTTCTAAATTAACCTTTGGTAACACTTTATTTTAAGGTGTCATAATAAAGAGTAATTACCTAATTAGGTTCTTAGTAGTAGTAATTGCACTTACATGATAAGTACATTTTACTTCATGTAAGTAAGTTATGGAACAGCCTGTAATAACAGTTTGTAATAATGTAGATGTAACAGACAGCTACTGTTATACATATGTTACAGACCAAGTCTGTTACACAGATACTTACACTTAAGTACAATCTTGATACACTATTTTAAGTAGCTTATGCTTGTGTAATATTCTGCAATTTTAATGAAATTAGAAAGTTATTACATGTATTTAAGCTGTGTACTAAAGGGTTAAATCAAACTAAGGTGCAGCTAGATACGGTTTACAGTATAGATACACATGAAGTAAACTTAAGTACAATCTTCATAAACTTTATTTTAAGTAGCTTATGTTTGTGTACTTGAATTTATAATTACGTTGTATAAAGTCTACAACACATCTTTGACAACCTTTTAGTTACATAAGTAGCTGTGCAATAGACTCTGTCTGTAACATATGTGTAACAGTAGCCGTTACACTTTTTTTCCCCCATTTAATTTTTTATTGGGGGGGGGTCTGTGCTTTGGTGAACTGTATCTGTAGTAAATTATTCACTCTTTGCCAGCCTTAGCACGCCGCACCAGTAGGACAGCACATTCCCCTCGTGTCTGCATTCAGCGTCTGCTTTATATCATGTTCACACTTCATTTATATGTCACGAAACATGAAAGCCGAAGAATTTCCAGCTTTCTATCGGCATGGATGGACTGCTGATCTCAAACTATGCGGGATCGTCACGGCATGAGCTGTAGAAGGACTAGCTGGGAAAACCCTACGCCCACAGCACGGCCCATTCAAAAAAGCATTCATTGTGTTACTTCTTACAGAACAAGCTTTTCGCAGCAAGAAAGCCTCCACTGTGGCATGCTGAGAGAGATAAAGACGTCCCATCTCGAGTCCAAAGCTCTGGTGTTTGTACACTAATTTAGCGGCGGAACTAAAAGTGCTTAAGAAACTTTAGAAGACGTCCGTGTAACTCTACAACACATCTATAAAACATCCCTTTGAAATGACAGGGGCAAGCTGGCATCCATTCTCCACAGTGCCAGGTTGAAAGTAGCTTAATGGCTTCTCTCCATGCTGAGCTGTCAAGACGAAAACAAGTTTGTATGGACGGCGTCGAAGAAGATTCGCGGGACGTTTGCAGGAGGCTGGCACAGGATCCCGCTTCCACTGTCCACCATCGGCGTCCCAGCTGCCTGCCTGTAACTCTAGCAAACATCAAGGACAGGACGGAGCTTTACTGAATTAACATATCTCACATATTGATCGTGCGGCGCTCTCTTTGAAACCCACACCTCCTCCACTGCACTTTGAACTGGCCTTGGTTCTGCCCAAATTATTTTGGGAAAAAAAGGCCCTTAAAGGAGCAAGGCTTGGAGCGCCAGTTACTCGCTGGCTAAATTAAAATCAAGTAAACAGGAAACTCTGCACACTCTAGAAGATGCTTGGCAACAAGCTGCATTTCACTGATAAAGCAAGGAAAAAATTAAAAAGCACAAGGCTGTTTTATCTGTTTCCAGGAAAATGGCTAAATCTGCTCTTAGCAGTAATACTATGCTATACATGCCCGAGGTACAGAAAAATCATTTTTGCAATCGCAGTGGGTGAATCACTCCATCTCCTGATTTTGTTTTATCTAACACTTCACTTGTGTTTGCAGCCTCTTGGATTAGGTTTGCACTTTAGCATGGGCTCTCAAACATTAACGTCTACCTTGCTGAAGCACAAGATGACATTAACGCTCTGCTTGAGCAGATGAAAATTGTAACTTAATGAGTGTATGACAGCCAGAAAATGAACATTTTGTCTTCATTTGGATTGAGGTTGAATGCTATGCTTTGGGACATTTTGCTCTGTTCAGATTGTGGAAATTGAATAAAATAATTTATATTGTCTATTATCTCACGATACCTGGAATCAGTGTTACTAGTACCCAGATGCATCGTTTTCCCTTTTTTAATGCATAAATCTCATAAAAACGATGCAAGCTTTCTTTATGGTGCTATAACCTACAGATGTCCGAGTTCCACTCTCCTGATACTCGCCTACCATTGGCTCACCTGCATTCGAGGCTAAGTGATAGGTCAACTGTGTGAACACATTTATGCCTCCAATAACTAAATTGAAGTAAATGTGCAAACTTTAAAATGCCAGAAAAAGTATTGCTTGATGTTGTCAGTCAACACATACTTTCAGTGCTAGACTGCAGCAACACCTCCTCACCTTTGAGGCTGTCAGGAGGAGTTGACAGACAAAGATATGCTGCCAAAACTGTTGAGTTTCTCCCTATCAACAACATATGTCCAGAGCCTTTTTTCAACCCCTCTTCTGTCTTTTTCTCGAGCTGTTTGCAGACTAGTACTGTGAGTTCCAGCACAAATCACATTTAGAGTGAACATAATATAGTGAAGGGTGTAAGACCACATCAAAGCACGCCTTCCAAAAAAAAAAAAAAAAGGGAAATATTGGCAGCACTGGCTTCATTCCACGAATGGTAAATTTAACTACACAAGTCTCTTTTTGTTAACACATTTAAAGAATTCTTTGAATAAACTGTCGGCGTGTTGGTTATGGACCTCGAAACAAAAACAGTGTGAAAAACTACTTTTCATCCAAACCTAATTATGGTCATCCATCAAACATACTGCAGGCATCAGTTTCAGGTTGCTAACTTCAGTGACGGGTTTGATTGATTAAAATGTTTAAATATGACTTTTAAACAGATTTTTTGAAGATGTATCAACATTTGCAATGAGAGTAAAGGTACTTAATGTCATTTGAATGTTTTTGAAGGTTTTGCTGCTAAGCATAACTTTTTTAGTTAGTTAAACTTTACTGTCTAGACTTCGCTCAAAATTGGTCTGTAATCTCACTGTACATACAATAGTGACAATACATATTACACAAACTGGTAACACTTTATTTTAATGTGTCCTTGTTACATGTTACATGTACTTACTATTATAATTACAATAAATTATCTAAGTTATAGAACAGCCTGTAATTAGAGTTAGCAATTGGTAGATGTAACAGACAGCTACTGTTACACATACAGACCGAGTCTGTTACACAGATACTTACACTTAAGTACACTCTTAATACACTTTATTTTAAGTAGCTTATGCTTGTGTAATATTCTGTAATTTTAATGTAATTAGAAAGGTATTACATGTATTTAAGCACATATATGACAATCTTTTGTAATAAAAGACATAAGTATCTGTGTAACAGACTCGGTCTGTAACATATGTGTAACAGTAACTGCCTGTTACATCTACATAATTACAAAATGTTCCATAAATTAGTTACATGGTAAGTACATTTTGTTTTATATAAGTACGACAGCTACAACTAATACACTTACTAGGTAATTACTCTGTATTATGGACAAAAAAAAGTGTTAGCCAACACTGTAACAGAAACACCTTAAAATAAAGTGTAACCCACATAATTGTTCAAATGATATGGTAGAAATCTGTCAACTTAACCGTTGATTACCATATTTATACCAGAAAATTTATACCAGAAAATGTTTGACTATATTGTGATAATTACTATTTTTTCCACCTGTTGCACAGAAACACAGCTAATACAGTCGAAACAAGTTCTTTAAAGGAATAGCAAAGCAAAGTAACAAGATGCTGCAAAGAGTCTTCAAGTTCTACTTCATGATCAAAGCAAAAGCATCATTACGATATTTCTAAAGGGACAAACATACAATGAACAAAACAATACCAAAAAGCAGGGCACTCCAGTGGAAGAGTGGGATAAACACAACAAAAGATTGCCAAGACTTCAAAGGGACTCGTCTACAGACCCTGTATCCTCTCCTCAAACACATCTAAACTAATTGGTGCATCTTTTCTCTCTGACCTCACTCTACTTGTTTCATTTCTTACAGGTTGCACGACTACGGAGGCGAGGCGAGGCATTCAGTGGCCGGACTTACAAAAGCCTGCAAGCAGACGAATAAAGGCTATGTCTAATGAGAGAGGATTCTTCCACTACACTAGCTACCAACCACAGAGGAAAGAAAAAGCTATTATGGATCTTTAAAAGAGTGGAAACTCTGGATAGGTGTGCTCAAAAGGAGTGAGGCACCTCCCTCTGTGACAGACCTTTGGTTCCTTCTCTGGGAACAATGGAGGAACAAGCTTAATCCAGCCAGCTTATAATGAGCTATAAGCTTTCTTTTCACAGCAAAAATGTCCTCGCTTACTTTGGTGCTAATCAGGGACAAATACCCGGTTCTTTTCAGGTCTGCCGAACCCCATTCCTTTGCAGCCGCATTTTCAAGTGTCCTAGGTTGAAGATGAGATGGTTTTGAGATCCGTGAGAATGGTTGGGCTTGGCTCAACGTATAGAAGCTCAACGTTCAAGAGGCCCCATTCGCAACTCATCTTTCCTGTTGCACAGAAACGATGGAAAGTTTGCAATTGTGCATTTCGGGACAGTAAAGCAGGAACGAAGTCAGAGTCGCTTTCAGTGCTAAAACTGGCCAAAACAGGCTTTTTGGTTGTAGCACCGGCCGTTTCGGCACTTGAATGCCTTCGCGGGCTGCAGTGGACCAGAACAACAGCCCAGGAACAACAACAAAGAGCTCAAACCCCATTCACACTGTGAAAGGACCAGCATCCAGCCGATGAAGCATGTAGCGAACAGACTTTCTTCTTTCCCTCCACCGCACAAGAAGTGAGAGAGGTGTATGAGGAATCTATTAAAGCAAAATGACACGTAATCGGCTTATGAAGCAGGGCAAAATGAAGCCTTCTGGGGCCTAAACCTCACTTTACAGTTCAGCTCCTAGTGGTGCTTCCAGATAACTCCAGGGGGTTACAAAAAGCCGGCCATTACAGCCACGAGGGATCTACAAAGAGCTACAAATTAATAGGCCCTCTAACAGGAAGCTTTACTCCAAACAGCACGACAAGAAACATTAAAACAGCCCAAAACAAATCATTTTCACACTTACAAAACTTAATTTGCCTTATTTATTTAGTGCTTGGGAATATTTGCTCTGACAATGATTCAAACTGATTCTTTATAGTATGATCAGGAGTCAGCCCCATCTGTTGCAGATATTCTGGAAAGATTCAACATTATTTCCAAAAAAATACTTTAGATATAACTATAACTAGAGAAAGCACATTTGCATATTGAATATTGACCAACAACAAATGAAAAAGCTTTACATTCACAGCTTAAAAACTTGAACTTTGGAAAATAAATGAATGTACATTATTTACAAAATTGCAAACAGATAAAACTAACAGTAATTTTCATAAAAGATAAAACTAACAGTAAACTGCCAGTCATTTATAGGGGAACAATGAGTGTATTTCAAATAAGTAGGGTCAAAGAATTAACTATATATTAATGGTGTGTAACAGGCAATGAACAAATAATCACCAAAGCATATTTCTGCATATATTATCTAATAAATCATCATTTGGGAGGAAAACCAATGCAAGTACAACTTTACATTCATTCTGCATTTGCCACATATGTTGTGAGACAGTATAACTACTAAGTTATCATAATCCATTATTAATCTCTGTTTTTGATGCACTGAATTTTTATTACTGGATTAATACATCATAGAAGCACCATTTAGTACTAAACGATTTGAGTACAATATATTCAGCATGTTTTTAAATCCTGTCAAAACGTTGCCAAAACTCATTTGACACATCATTATTTATTATTCATCCAAGGGTTCCTCTTCATCTGAGACTCCTTGGAGTACATCATCTCTCTTATGTGACTAATATATCTGGCAACCCTCTCTAAGGTGCGTCTCATGAATTCTCAACCCTGCAGATTGGAATGCACCTCCTCTTTCTTTCTCTTTCTGCTGTCTGTCTTCCACAGAAGGTGAAGCGATGCAGAACGCCCGTGCAGGCTGGATGGAGGCCCCGTTAGACTTGCCTGCCTTTGCAGGACGTTCGTAAACGAGTGGGGGGTGAAACGTAATCCCAGGCCTCGTGCATTCAAGCGGCCTGACTGCTTCAAAGTTTTGTTTGTGTTTTTCCTTTTCCGGCTCTTTGAGCGTCTCCCTCCACCAGTGCCTTTGAAACCCAAGCTCACCCCCACCTGTAACGGGACATGCGGCATGTTTTCATAATCGCATGTTTAAAATGGCATCTTTATTTCCCGAGCCCTGTTTCCGGAGGAATTGTTCACAAACAATGAGAAGGAGGAGGATTTGCTTGACTTGTGGCTATAAAGAGAGTTGAGGGTTCAACAACACATTTATCTGGCTTTGAAAGAAATACTGACGCAAAGCCAATTATTGTGGATAAGTATGTAGCAGGGTTTTATACAAAGTTCTTTTGTGGGCAAATTCAAGATAATCTCTTCCTCTGATTTTGGGATGGTTCAAAAGGTCACTCTTGTTTGGTTATGATTAACCCATCCTATAAACCACGATCAAAGAAAGAAATGTTTTGTATAACACTGTAACAAACCAGACTTGTAACTCAATCTGTAACTTTGTTGTAAATTCACCGACTTGAAATTTGAACAGGAGATTTTTCTTTCCTCTATGTTTTCATAAGCCACTATTTTTCATTCTCTCTCTTCTTTGAACCATGACTGCCATTACAACAGAGCCTGTTTTTCATCTTGAAGAAAACAGTGTTGGGGACGTATAAGGGGATGTGTAGCTTCAACTCCACTCCAGCTGTTCTTCTGAGGGCTTGATCCACATTGTTTTGCCATGCATGTCACTCGGACGGGTCATGGTGCAAGTGGTCACATGACTATTCAGTAGGGGTGCAACAGATTGGAGATGATCCGTGATCTGTACGAACCAGTCCCCACGGTTCAGCATGCACATGGTTTGTTGATTAATGGTTAAGTTTAACCATCATTAAGTTAAAGTTATCATTTGCCTAGACAATTTACAAATTCAAGCAATTTCTGACCATTCAGATGACACACACCCATAGCGCCATAGCGTACAGAGAGAGAGAGAGAGAGAGCGGTGTGATTAAGACAGAAACAGAAAGATACATACACACAAGGTTATGTGAAAATACCCGTTTTGGCAAATATTCTGGTAAACACAGTAGGTTATGTCAATATCTTGTCTTAAGTTAACATATACAGCTGACTGAGAAAGAAACCGAATTACGTCTGTGCATTTAGTCTTAAAGAGACAGCAGCCTTAAAATATACTTCTTCTATCTGGTCTGCTAATCAAACTATACCACAGCTTTAACAAAGATTAATCTGTATTTAACTTACGCAGTAAGTGTTATTGTGTTGTTTTAAGGCTTGTAGACACCAGGATGATTATCGCGTGAATATCATCAGCATTTTTCACTGTATACACCCACGTGATTTTTACTGACGATGAGCCGATGGTGCTTAATGTACAACAGAAATACCCCAGTACACAAGACGGCGCTGCACAACTTTTTATGCTTCTGACACTCGCTTGTCACACCGAAGAAGAAGAGAGCCAGAAGACACGCTCGTCAAAACCATTCACACGCTTCTAAATAACATGGATATTTCCAGCAACAGTTCCAGCTCTTTATTTTCAGAAACCGACGAGATCAGCAGCTCTGCATTCATCTTGCCTCGGTGCATCTTCTTCTACTTACTTTGTATTTTGGCCAAAACCAGTTTGTGTTTGATCGCCACCAAGCCGCGTACTGTAGCTTCAGCAGCTCTAGGTACGTGAACAAATGTGGCAATGTTTGATTGGTCGGCCAGTTTTTAATGCGGCGCGCTAAACCAAAGAAACGAGACAGAGGCGTTTTTTACACTTTGCATTTTATGCTTCGGTGTGCACACTCACATTGGTGCCCTTTGTGTAGTCACCAGGCGTAAACATCGATGATATTCATGATAATCGTCCCCGTCCGAAAAATGATCCAATCCGTGACTCTGTAGTATACTATTAAGTGTATACTACTATTCAGGCTTAGAGGAGTACAAGAAAACTCTGCTTAGTTTTAACTTTGGTTTAGAACAGGGTGTGTGGCTAAATTATTGAAATATCAACTTCTCACGGAGCACTAACAGGTGTAAATTTTACAGTTCAGCAGAAGAGAAAAATATTTAAGGACCCCTGATATAGGAGTCACATGAAAGAAGGCAGGGGCAATCCATCTTTCCATAGCAGTCCTCATTTCGATTTCACCCGGTTCCCCCGTGAAATAACAGCTATATACCGTAACGGCAGACTTCTAGAAAGTTAAACTTCCATTCAGAATCTCCATAGAGAAATTGGCTTTCGTGATAACATTTCAACCCCAAAACTAGCATGAGCTGGAACATTGTAAAGTGGTTGTGTGTGCTAATCAAATTGAATGCTTTCAAAAAATACAAGAAAATAATGTTTAAATGCCTTTATGTAATATACTGTCAAACTAATTATGGGACAGGGAATGTTAAAGTATAAAAACAAACAAACTAATCTCCCTCCAACAAGAAAACATATTAAAAAGACTCATTAGATTGATTCCATAGGAATGAAAAGTTAATCAGTCATTAATTCCCTCACAACTCCTTTATCTTATTTAATATTTAAATACTATTTTGCTTCAACTGGCTTGTTGTAATGTATATGATTTTGGAGATCTTTGGTTTGATTTAAGACCTACAGTACAACCCTTTATTGAAAAATATTTTGAAATACAGAGAACATGAATGGAAGACACTTCCTTAAAGCATCTGTCTTTTCCTTCTCATGCTCTCAGCAATCCCTTGGCAATAACTCACACATAGCATCCTTATAAGATGGACATTCAGCCTTTGCTATTATTTTACAATTTGGAAGCAGTACCATAAAAAAAAAAATCATATATCAGTCAAACCGCTAAATCAAATTTTTCAGTAGAGTAACTGAGACTTAAGATATTACTGAAGTGTCACACAAATCTAATCTGGGAGATACCTGCTGCTGAGAACTATAACAGAGACACAGATTTCTCAATTAAACTGAAGAAACTAGATACATGCCTTCTGGATCTTTGAATTTCATTTAATAAAACTTTTAAAAGTTCTTTCGGATGGGCTCTATAAAGGATGCTATCAGATCCGTTTTCATTCATTTATCCTCAAGACAGCTGTGGAATCTGACACTTCCGTCATGATCCATGGATGGAGAAACAGATTACAGTGCAACCGACTACACAGCTCAGAAAATAGTTTATTTTAAAAAGTCATCTTATTTACAATAAAATAATGATGTACAAAAATACATGTTTTTATACTGACTCATATGTGGGCTGCCTAAACAACAAGTTGAGTCATTTATGGACACCTTGGGAATAGAATCACCATATATATATATATATATATTATAGCATTATAATATAATATTGTGCTAAATTAGCATTATAAGATGATAGAGCTTTAGTAATTGGAATAACCATTAATGTATATTTGCGTTTTTACAAAAAGAAAGAGGTGAAAATGCTAAATAATTGTGATAAACAGAATTGTGATACTACGAATTCTACTACTAATAATAATATAAAACGCACTAAGATTAATGAATTGATTTGCTGAAATCAAAACAGGGACGACAGTAGGTGAGCGCCAGCCAATGAGATTGTCATAGCACATTAGCTCCACCCATTACCAGAGAAACCGACAGTTCTTAGAAGCTGAAGAATTCCAAAGGAACTCCGTTATTTTGACAGGAAAAAAGAGTTTGTTATGTCAAATACAGGTACCTTACACTGAGCATCCATTAAGATGAACTTAGCCTATAATAAATTAATAATGTTTTATTGTCAGTAACGGGGGAAACAGTAATTCGTTGATTACTCGTTACTGGAAAAAAATAACGTTCATAACGCCATTGTTCCATCATTGATGATGCCACATAAACATGCCATTAGTAACATGAAAAATGATCCTCTACTAATAAAATTCACCTGCAAAAGTAAATGCCCTCTTTTTTATTCTTGACCTGAGATATCCATATAAGACTTTCAATGGTACGATGCAACATATCAGAACTCATCCTCAATCATTTTCAACAACTAAATTTAACTAGAAACACACACGTTAAGAGCAGAGTGCAGACAAAACTGGACAAAGACACGAGTGTTAATAGTGATGTTTCAGTAGAGTTTCACACAACCAATGCTAGGGCCTCTTGAAGTCCAGAGGGAAACCCTGCATAGAGATCAGTAGATATCTCCAGCTCCAGTTTTCCTGCACCGCGATTGTTACCAGATGTTGGCTGAATGGCAGCTTCTAGGGCCCGAGCAAACTCCGCAAATCGCTATAATTCACCAAGCACTTCCCCGCAGCTTCCTACATGTCTCAATTCCACAATCATGTCAGTGCTGTCATTTCAAACAGACGGTAAATCTAATCTCGATCATTTTGTTTTTCTTGCGATAGTGAGTTTATGCAGATGAGGGCCAACAAACACAACAATCATGGGCACGGAGAACTGAAACAAAATATGAAATCTGTTCTTTCAATCGTTCTTTTTCCTTTCCATCACTCCTCGCTTCCGCTGGATGCTCTGAAAGCCACCTTTCTACTTATTATCTCTGCCAATGACGCATCTGGTGCAATAATACGAATGTTAACAAAAAAAGCTAATAAATAAGGAGAGGAGATGGCAGTGAATGAGTAGGAGTAGGCATCCAGGGAGTAAAAAGAAACATAGCGGACCCAGCGGACTTGACTTGGAGTCTGTAAGAAGAGAGAGCAGCTTAAAGCCAGAGCGGCCCATGATAAATGGACAGCAATGTCTTTCCCATCTGGTTTGAGGAAGGGCAAAGCCACTAATGAGTCCTATCAACACAGGTCTCCTGTCTTCACAGGGACATTTGATCACAGAGCCACACAGCACAGATAGAGACTACACATGCTGTTCTACTAGGCAAAAGAGCCCAGATAACAGATGACTGGACCTGATGTTAGGATACAAGGGCTGGGATGAAGATAACAGCTAGATTTGGAATAGCAACACAATGCTCTTTGTGATTGTATTTGGTTAGAAACCCGTGCTGGGCCGCACGCGCTGCAGATATGAACGATACCTCATATGAAATGTTTGTAAAATGATATATAGATATCTCAATATTAATCAATTCTCATTTTTACAGAACGATATCGATTCTTAAATCTCAAGAATCAGTTAATAGGTAGAAAACTAAAGGGCACTTCCTATCCAATATATCGCATTAAGCATTGTGCTTTGGTACTTTTATTATGAAAAAGTCCATTGTATTGCAATTTTTAAACCATAAATGCCGTTTTGGTGCTGTTTAATAACATTAATACCAGTTTCAGCACAAAATAAACATGACTTATCATCCGAAGGTAAGCTAAAATAAAGACTACAACTTCACAATCCATATCCTGTCTCATTTAATTCCTCACTCAGTGTTTCAGCCGCTTAAAGATGTCAATATAATGTCTTAAACTATATGCACATAACGTCACATTGAGGCTACCTCAGAAAAATAAATCAATAAATAAATAGGAAAAAAAAAATATTGTCCTTACAGATCATGGTATAATGCACAATTTGGCTTCTGTGTATAAAAACATGGAAAGGAAAATTTAAAATATTTATACAAATGAAACACAGCATGAGACAGATTAACTGGCATGGTAAAAAAGCAGCCATGATAATAAAAATGTGTCAATATTCATCAAAGCGTGCAAATATAAAAAACAAAAAAGTTCAGATGGTTTCGACTAATTATTATAACCACATCTTGAGAAATGAATACATCTCAGCTTACAGTCCCCACATTTAAAACTCATTTCTCCACAGAAGGAAACAAGAATGTACTTTACAGTGTGGATCGCTTTATTTTACTGTATGGAACACCATATAAAGAGCATAACGCAGATGTTATGACATCCTATAAAAGTATTCCTCTAGGGGAATTATCCTTTAAAGCCAAAGCAAATCATGTAACAATCTGGCATCTACAAATATAAAAATTTTTTTATTCTAAATACAATACCAGCCCAGAGAAATCAGTGTTGAATATATTTAATATATATATTATATATAATATATAAATCGATATATTTTGGTGTAGAAATTTCTTAGAATCATGACAAAGACTTTTTTGATATTTTAATGTCTGTGTTTGCACACTGTAAAAGAAAACCTAGGCTTTCCAAAACACCACAAAACAACGCAGCTAACACCTATCAAACTACACCTCGGCCTCCACTGGCACGGCTTGAATTACGTTGAAGGTGGGACATGCCAGCAGAGGGATTAACAAACAAGTCCAAGTTCAAGGGCCCTGACTAAACAGCATGGCGCAGAGGATTGCGGTGCATCAAAGCCGTCCTGGCACATCTTGGGCGTCCCAGCACAGTGGGTGCAGCTGCTCAACTGAGGTCATCTTGGCAGCTGCCCCTGCTGCCCCCCTCCCTACCCACCCACCCACCCACCCACCCAAAGTTCAGGGGTTTGCTTATTGCCTTCAGCTGCAAAGCAACTTCTCATTCATGCTTAATTACAAGAAGACTTTTTATACACGCTTGTGTTCTTATTCTCATATTGCCTGCTTTGATTCTCCTTGCATGTTTCATGATGTTTACTCTTGATTTTCAACTAGAGTGGGAAGGGAATGGTTTGATTTCATGCAGTATATTTATTTATTATTATTTTTCTTATTATTCTGGCTATAGTGTTGCTGCAGGCGCCATGTTCTGGAGACGCTGTGTGTCGTTATGAAAGTGAAACTATTTTGTTTGTGAGTCTGGTGCTTCTGACTCACAACCTTTAAGTAAGTTACGTTTTCTTATTAAAAGAAGCTGCTACTTCAGACATGCAGACATGGTGTTATGTTTACGAGGCGTGATGCAACACGACACGACACATGCTTGCGGTATTCAGCCAATCACAGTGCACTGGATAGCTGGCCAATAAGAGTACACCTCGCTTTTTTAGAACGATGAGCTTTGTACAAATCGACCCGTTTCAGGAGGTGGGGCTTACAGGAGAAACAAAACTGTACAGTATGGGGAGAATAATGTGTTTTTTTGCACCTTAAACTGCATACACACATTGCATTACACCAAATACACCAAATAATGTTCTTTTTAGCAACATCATATGACCCCTTTAACCTACTCAGTAAATAATTTTGCATTTGCAGTGAAACTAAGTGTGAGTTTGATTTTTCTTAACTTTTTTTTATATAGAAATCTTACAGTTAATGAGACCAAGTGTAAACATTTATGGTATATGTCACATAAAGAGAGTGACAACATCCAAAAAAATGGATGTTTGTGGATGCATTTTTCATTAAATCATATGAATGCCCAAAGTGAATTCGTTTTCACTGACAAGTTAATGTAGAAATGTTTGTTTGCATTATCATTTTGTTGTGCTGTAGTGAAAAGGCTACATGCAGAATCAGCTTTACTTTGTTTTTATATATCAGTCAGATATTAAATCTGAGCTTATAAATTAGCACGCACACTTTGACAAACATTATACATTGTCCTTCAACAGGAAATACAATAATTAACAGGGCAAAGGAAAATGATTTTCTACTCCCAGTTATCAGTACAGAGACTGGGATACACACGTTTCAACAGAAAGCAGGTTTACTGTATGCAGTCGGCACTCTAAGAGATGCACATGCAAGGGTCAGGATCACTAATGACCCACTGTACGCTACAAAACAAACAGTCCATTCACCGCTGGGGATGTTCTCAATTCCTGTAATTTAGCTCCATTGTCTTGCATTACATAGCGCTCTTCTGAGAGGCAAATAAAAGGATCATTAACTTAGTCCAGCTAATATAAAACTCACCCTGAAAGAGGCACTCCACCAGGGCCTCCATTTAGACTTGGCATTGCTTTAGATGGATGCTTTTGCAGTCCCAAATTACCCCACTGGTTAACATTATCATCTTTAAAGTTTAAGGTGACTACACGCAGAAGGCAGATGTGAATGGAGGTGGCTTGTCGTTTTTTCTGTGTACCATCTCTAATGAATGTACGTGGAGCAGGGTTCATGTCCTCAGAAAGTCTGTATGGGTGGTGAGATCACAAGACTGGCCCAGAGCCCCTCCTAATGCAAGTAGACAGATCACTATTTGGAACACGGCCAAATTAGACCCTGATTAACTTGGCGAGCGGCCAATGCACTCATTCAGCCCTCTAAACTTTACACACAGTAGAACAAAGGTCCAACTACTGGACGGCAGGTCTGAGAAAAGGCCATCGAAATCCCAAAATGATCACAGAGTTGTGGATTAAGTATGTTAAGGATCCTTCTGCTTATTTTGATTTGGCCATTTCTGGTTGGCTCAAGTCAACACAGGACAAGGAAGTTGCTGTTCATGGCTACAGGTGTCATATTTAAAAAATAAGGCTGTGAGTGAGAGTCTAATCTATTTTTATAAACAATTCTAGGGCATTTGTTTGTAGGTTTTGTGCACTGTTAATGCTTTGACTATAGATCCTCAACTTTAATAACAGTATACTGGTGAAAAATAATTTGGAAGATGGTCCAGTGCGTATTTGTGTTTCTATTTACTAAATCTTTTTGCAGCATTAAGCAGCGTAGCCATTCACGGACATACTGTGCTGATTTCTTGTACACAATGGCCAATCAGTGGCCCGAGTCCAGTGCTGAGTGAACATAAAGTGCTACATATATTACATTTTGAATTTGTATGAAATTTTTGGTTTCATGCTTAGAGGACCACTGGCTTCATACAGGCTCCAAAGCTTCCACCCTCAGTGGTTGATTCTGGAACCAGGCCTGATGTAGATAAGTGTATTTACAGCTGTATAATGAAAGGTCTGCAATCTGGGTCAGTATAAAAGGTGTTCAATTGTGTTTGAACTGGTTTGCACACTTAGCTCGAGGATCTTGCTATGCATCTTTAGAGAGCATCATATGCTTGCTGAGAGCGATTGTAAAGGAAAGGTTGCAAGAAAAGCCCATATTTGAAGATGTTTTGGCAGATTTTATGCAAGTTAATAACCTTAAGCATGTGTCATTCATTTAGAATACTCTAAGTAACATTAGAAAAAGTTTAAGGACATGTATTGTGAATTAGGTAGAAGCTCTCCAAGCAATTATTAGTGTATGAGAACCACCATCGTGAAGATAAACTGCCATCTTAAAAGGTTTGGTCAACTTACCAATGACGATGAGGGTGTAGTTAATGTTGACGCTGCCAAAACCATTAGTGGCTTTACAAATGAATGTCCCTGCATCCTCTGCCTCCACCTCTTTGATACGGAGAGCTTGCTGAAGGACCCTGAAGCGCATCCAGCCACTGTGGATGTTTCGTCCATCTTTGGTCCACATGATGAGGGGCGGTGGATCGCCCTCCACAGGACACTGAAGTTTCATGGTGCGTCCAATTCTGACGGTCTGACGGTGAGCTACCTTCTCCGCTACACGTGGAGGACCTACAGAGAACAAGATGATGATAATTGTTATCATAGATAAATACATGAAAATGCTGTTTTTCTACACATGGTCATTCAATTTTGCCATAAAGAAAAGAAAAAATGCACATCAAAACCTATTGTGTGAAGTTGATGTTAGATTACCCACACTTGTGCTAGATAGGATTTGAAAGCTACCACGAAATTAATCCCTTCCCATCCTATTACTCACATGAAAAGATTGAGAAATTAGTTAACAACAACATTTGCTACAATCTGGTCAAGTACTGATGGACAAAATCAGACGTCACTCTACTTTCGTCACAACCACTTGCTTTTAGGCCCCGATATACTTCAAACTAATAATTTTTGTTCTTTGTTTTAAGGGCAAAAAGATGTTGGAAAAGGCTGAGCGCAGGTATACTGTTTCTAAACATTCAGACATGTAAATTATCTAGATTAATGTAAACATTATGCACATAGCCTATACGTTTGATAAAAACAAAGGTTTATTTATTGTATACCTTTTAAATTTGCTTTAAAAGAAGAACAGAAGCAGCAGTATGGTGTAATATTTATTTGCTTGCTAAATTCCAGTCATTCTTTTCATGGCTTCAGAAAACTTGTATCTGATGTTTTTTGCATAACTCCCGGTCGTTGACACAAGCTTCGTTGTCATTTGTTTATAGGAATTAATTGCTTTCACTGAATTTTTAGTCTCTCCACAAGTGATCGTACAGATGCGGATATATCTGTGGCACGTATATAGTAACCTGGAGATGGTGCTCCGTTGCCTGACCTCGGCTGAATGAGAAACGTACCAGGGGAAAAAAAACCCATGTCACACCCAGTGATTGAATAACCACCTCGGACCAATGGTAGCTCAAAGGTGTTTAAAACAAACTCCCCAAAAAGTTAGCTTTGTTGAGCCGATTCGAATCTGATTTTTTTCAGCCTGATTTTGTTTGAAATTACGTCATTTCAGTTTGTTCTTCGATTTCATTTGAAGTGCCTTTAAGTTTTTCTATTCTAAAAATCCTCGCTGGTTTTCAACAGTTCACTACGCTGGAGTCTTTTACACTGGCTGTCGCACTGAAGTAAAACGAAAGCTTCAGTGCATTCAACCAAATCATTTGCTTTTCAGGAGATGAGATGAAGCTTTCAAGAGTCTTGGCCTGGCTGAGCAGAGCGAGGCTTCCCCCTGCCCACGCACAGCTCTGCTTGCTCTCATTAAAAGACCCAATGCAGGAAATTGATAGTGTCACTGTTTATGTCTGTGGGGAAATTGTAACCGCAGTCCCCTGTCAGCCAGCCATGTCTTGCTGGCGCACTCTGCTACTGGACTGCATTGTTTGTATGCTCCTCTGTTGGTGGCTCCTCCGAGGTTAAAAAGGTCAGAGTCTGCAAATACTGTCCGTGCTCGTTCCTCTCAAGGCTGTGTGAGTCACTCTAATAGCTGTTTACGTAAGGCTAATGCCAGATTGGATCCATTTAGCTGCCACAAAACAGGGCTTAAGAAGATCTTGTGGTGCAAAATTTGAGAAACAGATTTCCACATGCAGTCATACGCATGAAGGATATTATGTTTTTCTGAAAAAAATACCATGCCCGTAATTGGAGCCATCACTCGGATAAATGAAGAGGAAAGAGTGTTTTATCTCATTGTCAGACGTCCGTCCAACACTTAATCATTTCCAAATCCATCTCAACAAATTAAATCCTCAATCTGATGAAAGAGATCCTCTGAATGACAGAGGATGAGTCTGAAAAAACCATTAGGAAGTCATCTGAAGCCGTATGTCAGGTTAATATGAGAAACAGATCAAAATTAGCGGGTATGGCATAGACGTGGTGTAACCAAAGGTTGTTTAAGGTTTTAATTTGCCGCAACAGTAACTCAAGTAATAGTAACACCACTGGTGTGCAGCTCTGTATATATCTACAGTATTTACAGTATATTACTGTTTTAAATATTTTTACTCAACTGTTACAAAGTTGGTTTGTAACAGCCAATTAACATAACTGAAATAATTATAATTGTCCTTCAGGATTCCAGACGTACTCTTTTTACCAATTTACATGACTTTTCCAGGTCTAGAAATATTTTTTTTTTTTTAAATTAAGCTTCGCCACATATCCTGGATTTTAAGGACCATGCAAATCCAAAAACAAAAAACAGTTAAAATACTACATATCCTGCTCTATTTCTACTATTATTATAATTCATCTTAATTTAAACCTTATTTTAGATCATTTTAGAGATCCCTGAGACGAGTGCATGTTAGCAGGATTGGATAGTTGAGAACTAAGCGGTGGGCTTCCCGAAAGCAGCTATGGTTGCAAGTTTGGTTTTTACCAATAAAGTTCAATGTAACTGGCGAACAATGCTTTTGGAAAACGCACCATACAGTATTTTTCGGCACTCCACAAAAGAATACTACATTTTCAGCAATGTATTGTTATTTTTATTGATTACTAAAATGTCTACAAAAGGTTTTCTTTACAAAAATACGTTTAAATGAAAACAGTTCAAAAACCTGGAAAGTATATAAATTAATGAACACATTTTTTGTGCTATGCACTATAACAAGCTTTGTCTTATTAACAAATTATTCTTGCTGCTATAGTCGGTGTTGGCCGTATTTTTTCTCTGCTATTTTATATCAAGGTGAATGCCGTCCGTGTCTCCTTATCTTTTTACTTGTTTTGCTAATAAATGTTAAATGTTTCATAATTATTTATTCCTCAGTCTTTACTGATTTTTAGTTTTGTAACTTGTGTAAGTTATTTCTTATTGTATATTAGGCATATAGCATGGTGTATTTTTATTTCTTTTGTTAATAAAAGTTTTATGTTCTACAGTAGATTGTATTTTGTTGTTGCTCGAATTGATGTCGGAATGAAATGAATATGGTTAATTTTTTAATCTAGGCTATTTAAAACTGAGGGAAAGAGGAAGAAATTAAATGACCTAAAAGCAAACAACTGCTGGTTGCCGAATTTCCACAAATTTAAAAGCTAAAGTAAAACATGTGAAGTGCTTACAGGCTATTTAAAACCGAAGGAAAGCGAGGAAAATTACCAGTGTTGTCACACGTCGATTAACCAGTGAGGACATTTTCTCACCATCACAACCCTAGCGACAGCGAAGCAAAATCATAAAAAACCAGACACTATTTTATGTCCTCATTTGGTCCTTCCATCACAACCTACTTTTATCGTGTGGAAAAAGAGCAATGCAGAAAATCTTTAAAAATCTTTTATATGCTGATAGATATCAATTGTCCATGAACTGTAACAGCAAAACTGTTTGATGTCGAATCAAAGGGGCCTTTTCTAGTGAAAAATCTCATGCCTGGTTTCACACTGCTCTGATATGACGTGCTGCCCAGCGGGAGTGTGAAAGAGTCCCTGGCACAGGTATCGAGTCGGGCTGACTACAGCACACTACTGTGTCTCACAGACAGCAGTGGGTAGCTGACATGTTGATGGATGATGTTTGAAAGTGTGAAAAAGAAATTAGTCACAGGCAGGAACTCGCCGGGGGTACTGTTCTCCCGCTCCGTTTCGAATGGCTTTCTCATCAGAGTAAAACCTTCCCGGTGAGCCGTTTCACAGATTGAAATCTCATTCTCCTTTAGGAGGACCATACACCCACACTTTAAGCAGATTTACGACTCTCCTACTCCGGGGCCTTCTGTTCGCGGGTCAGTCCCGAGGCCTGTCCTCCTCGCGGGTCGACATCACTGCACGTTTCACAGATCAGAGGTGCGTGGAAGAAAACAAAGGCCCTGAACTTTCACAAGCGGTTCTAGGTTTGCCTTCCAATTCTTCTCCCTTTGGCTCAAAGCCGGCCGTGATTAATGCAACGGCTCCCACACAAGTCACAAAAAGCCAGAGCCAGGGTCAGGAAAGCATTTTTTTAGCCCTCCGAAAAGAGAAACAGCAACACGGAGTAACAGTATTTACACGGTACGAATAGGGTTGGGGACCGTTCAAAACATTTCCGAAACCTTAAAATCGAAACCGGTTCCTAAACAACACTTTATTCGATTCCAATTTTATGAAATCAGTTTTAACAAGATTACATTATCTCAAAAAAAAAAATTTCCAGCTTGTTGACATTTATACAGACTCAAAGCCTCATCTCATGAGCCACGGCACAAAGGAACAAAATATATCCAACACAATAAATCAGTGCAAATAGTTTTAATAAAGTTCAAATAGTTATGCTACTGCTACTGTAATGCATATAGCTCAAACAGAATCATCATTTCTGTTAAATTTCCACAGATTTACTTATGAACATTAGCAGTTTTAAGCGGTCTCCCTGTATTTTCTCTTCCACGACTGCAGTTTTCAGAGGAAATTATGTTTTTCAGCAACATTACATGAGCAAAACATATTATACGGCAATCTGAAGTTATTACAAACACTGGATGGTGGTTTGAAGTGAGCCTTGAGTAAATGCAGAATATAAATCTTATTTATTGTCTTATGTAGCATAATGGATGTCAATCTGCGCCACGCCATTTCTAGTCCGGTCAGTGCTGCAGGCTTATTGGCTCACTGACGCTGATGAGATTAACCCCTTAGGTATCAAAATTTGGGGTAACACTTTATTTTAAGGTGTCAAAATACAGAGTAATTACCTAATTAGGTACTTAGTAGTAACCATTGTACTTAGATTAAATAAAATGCACTTATCATGTAACAGCCTGTAATTATGTAGATGTAACAGACAGCTACTGTTACACATATGTTACAGACCGACACTTACACTTCAGTGCAATCTTCATACACTTTATTTTAAGTACCTTATGCTTGTGTAATATTCTGTCATTTTAATGTAATTAGAAAGGTATTACATGTATTTAAGCTGTGTACTAAAGGGTTAAATCAAACTAAGGTGTTCAGTATAGATACACATCAAGTACACTTAAGTACAATCTTCATACACTTTATTTTAAGTAGCTTGCCTGTGTAATATTCTGTAATTCTAATGTAACAGTAGCAGCCTATTACATCTACATAACTATGAACTGTTTCATAACTTATTTACATTTTAAGTACATTTTGATTTATGTAGGTACAACAGCTACTACTAAGGTAATTACAAACTTAAAATAAAGTGTTACCAAATTTGGTACCAAACGACGAGATGGTCGTACCTATAAAGTATTGAACTCGATACCCAGCCCCATGTATGAATAAATAAATGCATTCCAAAGCCCAACAATACACACTTCAACAGCAGTGACTTTAAAAAGTCTGTGCGTCTGTGTAAATATTGGGTGTGTGAGTGAATTTGTGGGCTGAATGAGGGGAACGGCAGGTCAAACTCTTTAAAAGGCAATCTGTTTTCTCCATTCAACATAAACGCATTCCCTTCTGTTGCAGCACTATACAATGTGGAGGCCAGGCTCTTATTCTGCCGTGCACCGGAGAACTCTGAGTGAGTTGCAGTCTTCCATTTCCCCGTTCTTCCCTTTTACGGCTAGCTGGCTTAAGGTATCCCAACATGCACGCCTGGAATGTCGACTAATGACAGGAAAAAAGGCGATTCTGTAAGAGGCCAACGCAAGTAGCATTCCATCATATATTCTCTTTTAACTGCAGCCCTCTGCCAAAAAGCCCCTCCACTGCGATTTGCGTAAAGAAAGCTTTCCCTTAAGAATAGATATCTCTCCTTGAGCCAGCTAGATAGGGGCCTTTTGGTGCGAAAGACGCAGAGGCATAATATTTTGGTTGGCCTCGTGCAGGGAGCGCAGGACGTGATTTGGAGCGCAAGAATGTGTTTGATTATAATTTCTTGAGCAGGTCTGAGCTCACGAGCGCCAATGTATTCACCTTCAGGAAGCAGGTTATGATAGAGTGAGATAACCCTCCCCCTGCCTTCACTTCCTTTTACAGGGGCTGCTTTATTGCTAACAGTATTCATTTGCACCACTAACTCCCAGAAACGTACTGTGAATATGTTCAAAACTGACAGCTCTGGAGTTGTGGAAATTAACAGAAAACTGTAAGTCAGCTTTAATAAACTCCATTGGCAACATCTAATGTGACAAACATTGTGATGTAACTATGCCCAAGACCCTTAAACAAAGCAAAACCAGTCACAGGAACACAAAATCCGTCACCTCAAAGGCAGGTTTGGACAAATTTATAGATATATTATAAATAATAAATACTTTTTTACATATATGTTCATGCTCGAATTTTATAAATAAATGTAAGTAAATTGTAAATACATTAAAGGGCTACTTTACATGGTTTTACCTGGTTTACATAATTAAAATATGGTAATCAATGTCTTTTGTTTACCTTTGGACAACAATGTTATCTCATAATTTATTATAGACACAATCACTTTATATGATGCTACAAATAAACAAATAAATCAACACACACAAATTACACCAAATATGCCACAAAAATATTAAATATGGATCTAAAAATATAAATATACAGATTTTATTTCCATGCTGCTTAGTTAAAGACAAGCTAAAATTAGTTTCTGTACTGTTTGACAGTTCTTAGACTTTTATATTTCTTAAAATGCATTTAATCTGGAATATTATACTTTAAATCAAATGTGCGAAGTACAGATTAAGATCACATTTTTATAAGCCAGTTCTTTAAGGCAAATTTAGTTAATGAAGCTTTCCAAGCATTTAATGAACATAACATACTCTGTGACTGCTGCTTTCTAGACACAATGTCATACATGAACATCACTATATATATATATATATATATATATAAGGCTTATATATACATATATATATAGTGGATCAAAACCATTTATCAAAGTTGTCCTAAACCTAAAACCAAAATGCGTTCTTGTCTTATGACAACTTTTAATGAACTATTTTGATCCACTTGACTACTGTATATATATATATATAAAAGATGTTATGAGATGATTGTGTTAAAATAGGAGTAATTACAGTGAATTTACACCATCTTGAATGATGGATCATGGCTGGCTGAAAATGTAGAACAAGGAATGTAAACATACTCCAGTTATGATGTATGGTATGGTCTCTATAGCAGCTGCCATTGGCCTTCTATGCATACTAAGATTTTTCCCAAGGTGACACAATCGAGATGGAATCAAGTGACCTCACTTGCATTTACAGACCCTTAACAACCTGCACGAACACCACCTCACTATGTCTCATAATAATGGTTTCGTGATTGTTTATATAGGATTTGAACATTTCGGCTCCAGGAAGTTTGACCAGCAATTAACATCTGAACGCTGAGCTCCAGATTCTGTTTACTGAAGCAGGCCAAGGACGGAAAAAAGCCAGCGAGAGTCGGATGAAATGAAAAACCTCCTAAAACATTTGCCGGATTGAGTACGGGTCTCCCTCGGGGAAAGCTGCGATGAGGGGGATTGTGGGATATCACTTGTTGCCACCATGAGGTTTTCAGAGCCAACAGCTACACAAGAAACAAGACCACCGTGATGACGTATAAAACTTAAGTGATTACAAAAAAACATTCACATAACTGCGAAAACACTTATTTAAATATATTGATGCATGTATTTCTATAACATATATTATACACATATTGTTTTTCTTTAATTAGACTTTTGTTTGTTATGAAGGTTTATGACCCATAAGAATATAAAAACGTAGAAAGTGAACTACCCTATAATCTAACTAGTGTTTGGAAAGTTACAACAAAAACTGTAATTGCGAGATTTTTTTTGGAATCTTTTCATCTCTTCTATTACTTTTGGAAAACAAACCTACATTCAAGGTCTTTCTGACTTCAGGGCATTGGCGTCTTATTGTGAGGTTCAGTTTTGAAACGAAAACAACTCAATGACTATAATCAATCAATGGCAATCTATTGCATTGCTAAGCAAAGTTACACACAAACACCAAAGAAAGAGAGGCATCAGTATTCTTCTAAGACCATATTTATGTGATACTAAATCCGCAACAAATCAGGAATTTTAAGGCATGATCGAAATCAAAACTCTTCTCTGATTTTCTTGCGTAACTCTGATCCTTCATTTGCAGTTTATATAAATACAAAGCATATAGCATGCAAAAGACTGAGATTCATTTGCATTTCCAGAAGGAAATACCAGAGTTGGAAGTGAAAATATGAATACATTTAATAGAATATTAAATACAAGGCAAAATCTCAACAGCAGTATTAATTGATCAAGTAAGGGTAGCAGTAAAAGCTATCATTTATCGACAAAACTCAGCCTGAAGGGATTTAATACGCTAAGTGGTTTAGGCTGAATTAACTGCAGAAGTTAAAAATGTAGGGGTTAAGATCAAACCCTAACCACAATGTCTGACAAATAACGAAGGAATGCAAGCACTGTGAGTATTTAGAGTGTATATAACAGATATAGAAGGAATATTTCTGTGCTGCCTGTCTTTGTGTTTCTGTCACTGCCCCGGGGCGACAAGTGAAAGTGAATGGAATATTCTACTTACACAGACCGTACTCTACTCAGACAGGTAAAGAGCAGCCATTTCCCCTGCTGTCAATAGGTCAATTGCTACCAATTGCAAAAGCATGACAGTTAACGCTGCCCTGAGGCGGTGGGCTGCTCGTGTTGACATCAGACATGCCCAAGATCTTCAAGAACGTATTCTGTTAATCGCAAGTACCAATAAAGTAAAAACGAGACAGAAAAACATCGATTTACAATCAACCAGAATATTACGATACTTCAGCAACCATGTGTAGGGCCCTATGAAATATATATATATTTTTTAGATTTTCCAAATAACGTTTTTGTCTAATTAATTAAAATCATGAAACATTCACATTTTCACATCAATTTATTAGGTTTAACAAAAATGACATGTTTAGGGCCCTATGAAATATTTTATTTTCTTTCTCACCATATTTGTTTATTGTTACCACAAATTCTGTGTTTTAGCATGTCTAATTATTTGAATGCTTAAAACATCTTAATTTATTACATTTTGTTTTATGATTTTTTTTAGAAATTCTGTGTTGTGTATTTATTTTTTCTGGTTTTAAAATTAAGGCATACATCTTTAATTTAATTTATCTTTTAATTATTGAAAATTAAGCAAACTTTATTTTTTGGCAGAGGGGATTTACTATTAAAATTAAAACTGTAATAAATGTGTGATTATTCCTCAAATAAATAATGTTTGTTTCATTTTAGTTGACTAGTAGTAATATTCAATTGAAAAATATCACTAGGCATAATGACTTCAAATTAAACTGGACATTTATTTTTTTTTAGTTTTACTCAAATAAAACTGTAAAATGCTCATGAAGTGACTCTCGGAGACTTTCTGGAGATGTTTTTATCCACATTTAGTTAGAATGTACTTTACACAACAGAGTTTTGCAAAACAAATAAATACAAATGTATAAATTAATTAATTAATTAAATGGATAAACAAATAATTTAATAATTTAATTTAATTTAATTAATAAATGGCTTCAAGCACACTCATATTGTAATTTTTATAATGTGTCTTAAGGCTGATGAACATAATGCATTTTCCTGCAGATTTTTTTCCGTTAGAGTGTAAGTTCAAATTTGGTTTAAAGTTTAAAATGGAAAAGTCTATAAAGGAAAAGTTGCTTTTACATTGCACATGAAAGTCAAAAAAGAAAAAAAAGGAAATGTGTCAAAATGGAAGTTTCAAATAAATAGTTATGTAATGAATGGTTATGCAGGCCTTTTGTCAATATAATTACACGCAATCAATAGAAAAACAGATACAGTACAAAACAGCTCCATCATGTATTCGGCTTCCAGATGAGGGGAAAAACATGTTGTGAATGGCACAGGATCCCGCAAACAAGAGCAGTGATGGAGTGAGTGGTTTATCTAATGAAGGGCTGGAGCGGTGGGAAAAGAGAGGTTTGGCTGACGCTCCCGTTCTGCCACTGCTCTTGCCACGGCCCCAACAGAGACACACTTTTCTGGGAATCTCAGGACCAGAAGCCAGTAGGGTGTTGGGTGCTGAGCGGATAATGTTGCCATGTCGACCAGTCAGCAGATTCTTTAAAGTCTTTAAGGTCCCTTCGCTGATCTGGCATTAGAGGAACACAACATGAGATCCTTATTCCTTCTTAAACAAACCCAAAATATTGATATTAAAGTGTGCAATAGCAGATTTTTCGTAAATCAGATGCATGTTTTATCTTGTTTTCTGAACATTCTTTCAACAAGAAAAAATATACACTCTTAGAAATAAATGTACAAAAGCTGTCCCTTTTCAAAAAGTTCCTGTTTGTACCTAAAAGGTATTTTGGCTCCTTAAAGGTACATATTAAAGTGTACATATTTGAAGGTAAAAGGTACAAAAGTGTAGCTTTTAAAAAGATAACGCCCCAGTGACAGCTTTTGTACCTTTATTTCTTGGAGTGTATCAAATTGCCAAATATACTTTTATACATTATAAATTGGTTTAGAAAAAAGTCAATGAGGAAAGATTAATACAATATAGACTATATATTTTCCTAAAACATGATTTTAAACTAATAAGAGCATTGTTTGGGAATGTTTATTGTGCAACAAGACAAAAAGGGTTAAGACAATTTTTTTATTTAGCCATGTGAAGACTAAACCAATCAAAGTAGAAAGAGTCTTTGAAGGGAAATGAATAACGCTGCTCAAAGAAGCAGATCTCAATGGGACTTACTCCAGAAATGCTTAAAGCCGTCAGTTCTGAGGAGCGTAAACCTCCATCTCACCTTATATAATGGCCACAGGTTCACTGGAAACAAAGCATGGTCTGTCCCTCCAAATTAACCCAGATCATGTTCGTTTTAACAGCACCTGTCTTCTCGGTGTAAACGAATTGAGGGACGAAATGTTGCAGTAAAGTCAGGAAATCAGAGTGCTGAAAAGCTATGAAAAGGACATGTTCAGAAGGCGTTGTTTTCGCAAGCTAACGAGCCAAGAACCTCAAGGAGCTTTTAAAGGACGACATACTTCCACTGGTTATAAAGACTTTTATGAGAGCTCAATAGACGAAACTTGGGCTTGGATGACAATTATCCAGATGTATTGGATGTGAAAGGGGAGCCTGAAAAAATACAGAGGGAGCAGAGTATTCCCTCGGCCCGGGACGCCGGAGGAAAAGCCAGCTTCTTATTGCATGCTGGCGAAAAACTGTGTTAAAGGCCACCACTTCAATTACACGTGGCTGCTGTGGGGGCTTTATGTTTCACAGGGGGGAGATAAAAATGACCTCTACAGGGCGCCGTGTTAGCTGTGGGGACACAGAGGGGGACCAAAGATTGGGCAGGGAGCAGACATATGGACGAGGACATGTTCGAAAGCATGCAGCAAAAGAAACATATGCTATGCTCCAAAACAGTTTTTGCCAGCTGAACCATTTAAGATTTCGAATGAATATTTCAGTAATTTCATGACGCATTAACATGCTTACTATTCAGCGATGCCTGTTTATGTATGAGTAAACCCATTAAAGTATATAATATTGTTTTTGTTTTAAAGGAAATTTATTTTCTTTAATTACAGTAACATGGACACCCTGCAGCTCCCTCACAAACCCTTGTTTGGAAAACTGCGCTAGGCAAATACGCCAAGTCAGTCACAGTGTGCTCTTTGGCAGGACAGAGCGGGCTAATTCCATTTTACCGCTCAGACAAACAGCTCACAGATGCCCGGAATGCAGGGCATGAGTATATAAGATATCCGCTCTTTCCCTCCCCTCAGACGACAAAGAATAAAAACAAAGCTATAAATGGTCGCTGATCACACACCAGTCTACACGCTGCTCAACAGCATCTGCAATTTGCGTCTTTCCACAAGCCAACTGGTGGCTTTCACAAATGTTATGGGATGTTCAAAACGTAATGATGTCAGGCTGACAATCCAGTGGGATTAAATCTGATTTCAAAGCACCAGATGATGAATTACTTAGTAGCGCAATTCGCTGCTATCAAATTGATTCGGTTTAAACTGTGGCTTGAGGTTGCAGAACAGGTCGAGGTACAGATTAGAGTAAGCAGTAAAAAAGCGAAAAAGCACAAGAACAGCTTGATATCAAAACTGCATTGCAAAGGACAACTATTAACGGTGTGTGCTGCAGGGACGAGTGCCTGATATCTCTATGGCTAATATTTAACGTTAGCGGCCTTCAGCTGCCTGATAAAAACCTAGACGAGCCTGTCCGATCACACTTCTGGGTCTTATCTGTACTCAGAGCACTAACTCACTTCAGATTGGCGGCCAGCACCTGCAATAGCTCACTTTTGTGATTAACTTTATATTATTGGTTAACTAGGAGCCAGATGCATGTCAAGGGCGATTTATGAAGAGAGGCCTGATCCATTTTGTGGTAATACCCTTGGGATAAAGCAGAGTTTGAAATGATTTGATACAACGATATAACGGAACAAAAATTTAAATGAGTACAGATAAAAAAGCAACTTTATTATTATTTTCATTATTATTATTGGTGCATAACCTGCTCTGTCAGGTACAGGAATCATTTCTGAACTCTAACATTAGTATTGAACTCTTCTGGAACAGTTTTGTAAACACAACTTAACACTGAGTTACGTCTAGTTACGTCCTCTTTTGGAAGCACAATCAAAATAGTTTAATTTTAACAACGAAACACAGCGTCTCCAGAACATGGCGCCTGCAGCAACACTTCAGCCAGAATAATAACTCCTAATAGTTCTTTCTTTACGTAAACATTTGGGTGGTGTTTGAAAATAAACCCACTCTGTGACGTAGAAAAGTGGGGGCATGTTTCAACAAGCCATTTTAGGGGGGTGTGGACAAGTCATAATTTTTATAAAGAATATCTCTTTGCTTTTGAAATCTTTGAAACTTCAGGGATCTTATCTATGCACTAACAGCTTATAAAGAGAAAGGGAAACTTGAAATCGCATTATGACCACTTTAAGAAAATTGTTATATGAAGGAAAAAATAACAACGTCCACTATCAGTATCTTCTCCTTTCACTGAAAGACCGGTATTCCTACCCTCTGCCGGAGTCTGTCCGTGCCCCGCTCCTCCTGCCTCACACATTCCACACCGTGTCTCAGCCATGACTAACTTAATTTGTTCTGTGCAGGTCTCCATCAGAAAGCGTTTCATCTACACGCTCTGCGGGCACCTGACCAGGGCAAGAAGGCACACAAGACACCTCGTGTAAAGTTGACCCGTGAAAAAGCAAAAAAGAATGGCATCCAGCACAGAGATCTAATGTAGACTGAGTGTTTCATGAGCACAGCCCTCCATTTGTTTGGAGAGGTAGTGAGATGCACAAGAGGAAGGGGGTTGTAGGACATTCCTCTCAAAGCTCTTATGCTCAAACAACGGCATCTGGGAGTGAACCAGTGCTGGGTCGATGCTCAGGCCATGTGCTACATGTGTTCTTAATGTGCACTATAAAATCAGTTCATAGAGGCTCTTTGTATCATTTGTGAGGTGGATGTTTTCAGGAAATTCCGAAAATATGTTGAATGTAATTTTTTTTGGTCAAAATTAGGTTTACATTCAATTATTATTCTATTACATCTTGTCTACCATCTCTGAAAATATCTTCCCAAATGTAATTTGTTAAGTGCAGAATTATCATTTATTGCAGCAAGCAGAAAAGTCTTTCTCTTATGAAAGCGCTGCGGAAAAAACAGTTACCCTATCCTAGCAAAATAAACCACGTAGTAGTAATGTCAAACAATTAATTGCGATTTATTGCATCCAAAATACAAGTTTTTGTTTACATAATATATGTGTGTATTCTGTGTTTATTAATTATGTGTATATAAATACAAAAACATGTACAAACATATTTAAGGAAAATATGTTGTGTTTATATATTAAATATTTATATATATA
>JAUMHE010000063.1:1448414-1471220 GCA_032359235.1 Enteromius mattozi | reverse complement strand
ATTATTATTTTTTTTTTTTTTATTTATTTATTTATTTTTTTTCAGGGTAGACATAAATCTTATGTGTATAGAATATTTTTAGATAGTTTGGTCTATAATACGAAATGTTTTCATTTATGATGTGATTGTTTTCTATCTATCTATCTATCCACCTGTCTGTCTATATTGTTATAGTAGGAATTACCCATATATATTATTTCCTATTATGCATATTGCTTGATTGTCTTGTATCTTGTATTTACAATGAAATACACCCCAATTTCCAATTTATGTCCTTTTGTTTGTCTAGCAGTTGTGGCATTTTTATATTCAGTAATATTATATATCATACACTATAGGATGAAAATGTAGAAATTGAGATGGAAACTGACACTAACTTTGCAATATCAGCAGTGTTATTGAACTAAATTGAATCAACACTGAAATGTCTTGAACCTAATAATAATACTATGGCCTTCTGTGGAGCTGATTTACATCCGAATTGAATTTGTTTCTTAAATGATGCACTTTGCAGCTACCACAGTTAATGAACTGAATTACATTGCACTAAACTGAGCTTCATAATGAGACTATTTTGTGTCTGTAAAGCTGCTTTCATGATTAATGTTGTTTCAGAATTGATAAGTTGTTTCATAATTAATGCATTTCACAACATTAATACTTTCCTGTTTTTGTTATGTTCCCATTATTGTGAAGCTGCTTGAACAATTGTATTGTATAAAGCACTGTGCAAATAAATGTAATTTGACTTGATATTAAAGACTAAAGACCAGAAATCAAATACTATTATTTATTTGCCCAGTGTGGCAGTGTGTTACATACTGTGTTCTTGTCTTATTTATTTGGACAACTACCACAATGCCAACATTTGTACCACACAAGGCCCCGCTCTGCTCTGACAAGGCTATTTTGTTCCAATGCACCGAAGAATGCAAGAAATTCAACAGACAGAACATATCAGACAAATCACAGACATTCTAGAAAGTTTTATGTACAGTTTATGTTAAAAAAAAAGCATGTAAAAATTATTCTGTCTAGTCTGTGGAATACATGAATATGTACAAACCAATAATTTCATAAATTAAATACAGAATACTAAAGAAATCCTATTCTTGGGTCAGTTAATGAGCAGATCCATGGCTATTCACAAAAAACATTAAAAATGCCATTTAAAGGAATAGTTCACCCAGAAATGAAAATTCTGTCATCATTTACTCGTCCTCCAGTATTTCCAAACCTGTATGAATTTCTTTGATCTGCCAAAAACAAAGGAAGATATTTTGAAAAATGTTTGTAACCAGGCTGTTTTGCTCACCATTGACTTCCATACTAGGAAACAAAAAATACAATGGAAGTCAATGGTGACTTTTTAAAACATATCTTCGGCAGAACAAAGGCATTCATGCAGGTTTGGAACTACTTGAGGGTGACTGAAAAAAAAAAAGGGTAAACTTTTCCTTTAACAACATTGTTGGTGATATTTTAAATGCTTTGGTGCACATTTAAAGTACGATTTATGTTTTTAAAGAAAGTTTCCCATTTAGTTTTCCTTCTGTCTCTTGCTCAGATCACTTGAAGGTATGTAGCTTTGAAGTCTGTTCCCAAGGCATTTCTAGCATTACATTTGTAAATCCCTGAGTTCATGAGGCTTGGGTCCTGAATGACCAAATTTCCCTCCTCTGTCATGTGAATTCCACCCTGTGCTGTGAAGCGACTATTAGGTACAAGCGTGGTACGTCCAGGCAGAGTCCAAGAAATGTCAGGTTTGGGTATGCCGGCAGCTATACAGTTCAGAATCACAGATGAGCCCCTGTTAACTCTGGTTATTGATGGTGGAGCATGAGTGATTTGAGGTGGAAACACCATAATACTAACTGGATATGACAATGTTGAGGATCCGAAGGTGTTTGTGGCTTTGCAGGTATACGTACCTCTATCAAATTTGGATGTTTCTTTTATCTGAAGCGTGCCGTTCGATAAATACGTTACTCTTCCAATAACCTGGGGCTTGTCTAAGACCAGGCCATTCGGAAGAGTCCAGGTAATTGTTGCCTGAGGCCAACCATCAGCATTGCATGGCATATTTAGCATCTGTCCAAATGAAATCTTCATTGTCGAAGCTGTGCTTCTAATTTGAGGCTTCTGTCCAGGTTCTAAAGCATAGCGCTTTTCTGCTTGCCCGGCTACATTTTTAGCCAGGCACCGATACACACCTTTGTCGATGACACCTGGCTGCGTAATGCGTAAAGTTCCGTTTCCCAGACTGTGAACGAACCGCTGAAGTTTCACGCCTGGATTCAGCGCCGTTCCATTGGGTAGAATCCATAGAAATTCTGGTTTTGGTTTTCCTGTTGCGCGACACTCCAGAGATATGTCCTCACCGTCCGCTTTGAGAGGAAGAACCTCTATGTTCGGCACCGGAAAGCTCGGCTTTTCAGCAAGTGATGCAACTTCGAGGTCAACTGCCAGACTGGCTTCCCCTAAGTAATTCTTGGCTATGCACAGAAACCGACCTTCATCGGTCTTTCGTATGCCCCTCAATTCAAGAGTGCCGTTCCTGTGGACCTGGAACCTACCTCCCAAATAAGGAGTGGGCAGAGACATGCCATAAGGTGTGGTCCAGGTGATCTGGGGTTCAGGTTTACCTTCTGCTTTGCAGTGCAGCAGCAAGGTCTGGTAATACACGGCTAAAACTCTGCTCTCCGATCGCCCGCTGTGTCCGCTGATTTGCGGGCCTTTAATCTCCACCAGGAGGTTTACGTTCTTGATGTTATCTCCGGCTGGGTTCCGTGCAACACAGGCATACTTTCCCTGGTCAGCCAAAGTCAGTTTATTAACGATCAGAGTCCCATCGTTTAGGATTTGGTATTTGACCGAAGATGAGGGTATTATCTCATTCCTTGGTGAGATCCAGATGATTGTGGGTGGTAGCACACCTGTAGCATCACACTTCATTTGTGCCGATTGCCCGAAAGGTGCCCACATGGATACCTGCTCTTTAGAAGTTATTTGGGGTGAGTTTGGCACCACTTGGACACTTACTTTCATTGCATCCTCCCCCAGGGTGTTCTTAGCATAGCATGTATAATTGCCTTCATCCTTCTTGCCCATTTGTTGCAACAAAAGCGTCCCATTCCCAAAGATGATGTAGCGCCGGGTACGGGTTCCGCTGTCATCCGACTGGAGGGCGTTGTTGATCATGGTGCCATCTGGGAGACTCCATGAAACCTCGGGGTCTGGAAGGCCAGAAGCTACACAGTCCACCAAGAAGTTGTCTCCATTAGCAACTCTTTTATGTTGTGCCCCAGTGTTCTCTATCTTTGGTGGCCTCATGAGAACCTCTACTTGGAACAGCTCCATGTCCTCACCATTTGGTCTTTGATACATGCACAGATAATTGCCTCCATCTTTCTCAGTCAGTCTCAGAATTCTCAGAGTGCCATTGGGGAAAGCAGTGATGTGTCTTTGTGGACTGAAAACAAAAAGAAAGAAACTGTTCACATCTTTTTATGACAGCCGTGCTATTTCATAGTAATTAATATGATAGGATAAAAGAGCTCATACAATTCTTCTTCAGATAGCTGCACACTATGCAATTTAAATGTTGCTTGTCCGATTGTATAATAAGAGACAAGTCAGACCATTCAAAAAAATAAAAAGCAGATTGTATGGATTTTTTTTGACATTTTATAGATTATATGAGAATAATATAGTGTTAATATATTACAATAGAGTGAATAATACATATTAGGGATGCACGATATTGGATTTTTGCCAATATTTTTACAGATACTGATGCTGATACGGATATATTTCCTTTTATTTGGAAACAACACCAAGTTTCTCCTGTGCAGAAATTATGAGGATTTTATTGTTTTTTGGTTAGTTTTTAACAAGAACTTATTTGTTAGAGTTAAATAAACAACAGTGAAGATTTTTTGACAGTACTTTGAAGCTTTAAAAATAACTCTGAATAAACTATATATCAATCACTAAAGACGCAGTGTTAACCCTAATATTTGATTTTAAGGTTTACCTAGATGTGCGCAAACGAGTTGGAAAAAATCTGAATATCTTTCAGAGCTCATGATTTGTTTTAAAAAATTAAAACATATATGTTAATGAATAAATCAGTATATATGTTTGTAATTTTATTTCATGTAAGCTATAGCTTCTGACCTTTAAATCAAAACATATTCGTTATTTTATGACTTCAATTACTGCTTTATTTAATCAGAAACACAGCCTAAATGTTATTTGTGAAGGGTATTTTACTTTTAATTTAATTAGAAGTAGCCCAACAGCGCCCCCTACCGTATTAGAATTAGATATTTCAATTTAAGGCCCATATCTGCCGATAACATTTCAGTCTGATAATATTGTGCATCCCTAATACATATAATATATTTGTTAATTTGTAAACATTATATATTTCATATGTAGCTAGTCACCAATAGCACAAGAACACCTGCAAGTATGACCAGCCATTACTTTTTATGTTAAGTAACATAGGCTATTTAGTCTTAGGTGTTCGGCCAATCGCCATCATAACCACAGGATGTTTTTTATTTGTAGCAATATATTGTAGTATATCAAAAAATATAAGCGCTAGTTTCCAATTTATAGAAATGTTTTATGTAATACTGCATATTACGTTATATTTCACTGTATATTCCCATATATTTTTGTTTCTTAAGGGTAGTTTCCCATATGTGGAAATGTATTATGTAATTTACTGCATTATATTTTGCAGTTTTTATTATTATTATTATTAGTTTTACATCTTACAGTCCATAAAAATAATAATTAAAATAAAATAAAAAAAAATACATTTGTGGAATAGTCATAGTTTAGAGCAGTATAGACAAACTAGTTTACACAAATTTTACTAATATCTATTTTTCACACACACACACACACATTGATTTTTATGTTTTATGAGTGCCTAATGTTAAATGTAGCCTGTTGTATAGATGACTAAGCATCTGAAGTAGACAAATTGCCCTTGCGTCTCGCTCAGTTACTGTATTGTCTGGATCAGCAGGGGTTGTTTGGGCTTTCCAGTCTGAGACAGACTGCTTGTTTAATCTACACCATATATTGTTTGAATTACACAAGTGATGAAGTTGGCTTGCTGTGAATTTGAAAGTGTATGTCAGACTGCATGGTGTGAACAGTGAGAACCAATAATTGCCCGAAAGAGAAAAGTTAAGCTATCTTATTAAGAAAAAAATGACAATAAAGCTGCTACGGCTCAACTTAAATAAACCCTCTGTATGGGGTGCTTCAAAGAGGAAACAAGCTCCCACATTAATAAGCAGAAAACTCTTTATTATTTTATTTTAAAGAAATTGTCAAATTCTAGCTAAATAGAGCAGTTATAAGCAGTAATTAGTTACAGTTACTAGTTACTTCCCCCAAATAGTAACTGAGTTACATCATTTTAAAAGTATATAAAAATATTCACCATTATAACTATCCAAATATGTCAAATAACTTGGATGTCCCCAATATAAATATGTTAAAACAATGAAAAGGGCACTAATAGAATACATAATTATTATAAAACATTATACACTAATCTACAGTTTTTAAATGTTTCTGTGGGACAATGCGAGAGACAGCTATCACATTCAGTGTATTACTGTATATTATGGACATCTTGGGAATAGAATCACCATAGTATTTTTTTATAGCATTATAATATGATATTGTGCTAATTTAGCATTATAGATGATAGAGCCTTAGTAATTAGAATAACCATTAATGTATATTTGCGTTTCTATAAAAAAAGGGGGCTGAAATGAAAAATAATTGTGATAAAATTGTGATACTACGAATTCTACTACTAAATAACAATATACTACAGACTAGGATTAATAAGCTGCTGGGTTCATGAATATTAATCACGTTGTCTGTGTTCGCTCGAATTGATTTGCTGAAATCAAAACAGGGACGACAGTAGGTGAGCATCAGCCAATAAGAATGTTGTTAGGGCATTAGCTCCGCCCATTACCAGAGAAACCAACAGTTCTTAAAAGATGAAGAATTCCAAAGGAAAAGGAAAATACAACAAAGAATATCGTTTACATGTAGCACGTCAATTCTGTGATTTATGTACGACTCTTTCTTTGCATGTGAGAGTCAAAGTGCACCTTCACACTAGAGTTTATGGTACATCAAATACAGGTACGTTACACTGCGCATCCATTAAGATGAACTGAGCCTATAATAAATTATAGTAACGTCGCAGTTTATTGTCAGTAACGGTAACGGCGTTGTAACGGGGGAAGTAATTCGTTTAATTACAAGGAAAAAATACCACCTTTAGTAACACTCTTTATTTATAAAATCAGTATTCCCATCACTGCTTACAAGTTTAGCTTGTCTTCAAAAGCATTAAATATGTACCTGTGCTGATGTTCCAGAATGATTTTAGATGGTAGTCTCCAGACTGTACCTCTGCTGGAACCTACAGACTCTGGACAATGCAGAAAAACAGTGGATCCATATGTTGCTGTGACGCTGTGTTGCTGATATAGGCCTTTCCAGGGGCCTGGAGCCGCTTGCCTAACATCCATCTGCACTGTTCTTTTAGCAAAGCCCACTGGATTGGTTGCTGAGCACTCATACCTCCCTGAATCACTAGGACTGACGTTCTTTATATAAAGCGTTCCATTCGGGAAAATAAATATCCGGCTTCCAATAAACTGTGTGGGCTTCATTTGTGAACCATCAGGGAGAACCCACTTAATTAGAGGGAATGGCTCTCCTTTAGCAGTGCAATCCACATATACGTTTCTTCCAGCATTCATAAATATAGTCTCATGTGAAACCTCCACAATTATTGGAGGAAGAGCAGCAACACGAATGTGATATGTGAGTGTATCAGCTCCTGCTGCATTGCTGGCAATACACTTATAATCACCTTTATTAGAAAAGTTTGCTGAATGAATGCTCAGAGTACCGTTTGGAAAAAGAGATACTCTTCGGTCAAGGGTACCAAAGTCGCGCACAAATGTCCTGTCAGGAAGTATCCATGAAATCTGGGCTTCTGGTTTACCCACCGCAGTACAGTCCAAGCTGACTGAGTTTCCCAAAAACACTGAAACATCTCTGGCCCTTGAACTCATTATTTTTGGAGGCTGAGTCTGGACAACGAGGGTGATTACCATACGGTCCAAACCAAACTTGTTTTGAGCTGTGCAGAGGTACTGCCCTCTGTCTTGCAGCTGGATGTTCTTAATCACAAACGTACCATTTGAAAGGACCTCAAATCGTTGTCCAAGTTTTGTGTTGGTCTGAATTGTTGCACCTGTAACAGAGTTCAATAGACTAATCAAATGATGTACAAAATTGATTGAACTGTTTGACTGTTAACTGTCGGGGTATGTCCCATTCTGTATGTTTTGATTTTTCAGCCTTTTTTGTAGCTGTTAGTCAAAGCAGCAGCATGTAGTTTAACCTCTAAGACAATACCAACGTATCTGTTATAGTTTAAACAAAATGTACCTGTATGACTTGATCCAATGTATATCAAGTGTTGTACATAGATTTTCTCATTAAGCGTATCACTGATTGCAGCCTTTCAACCACTAATTCAAACACAGAATTGCCTTTTCCTTTTATTCTGTGATTAGAAATATTTCAGTCATCAAATAGCTTCGGCTGTTATGATAATTACCATGAGCTGATAAATTTGCTTCTGTTGCACTCCAGAGACACTCAGAAAATAGAAAATTGCATGCAGGCCTTCATAAAGAGAATAATGCAATAATCGAGCCTGTCCTCCAACAAAAAAACAACAACAACAACCTTATAGGTTGTTTGTGCAAGCACCTTATTACAACCTATATTTTAGGGTGACCATACATGCCATTTTTCCCGGACGCATCCAGGCCAGGATTTCTATATTGCTTTGATTTGTACCTCAAACCTGAAATGACGTATGACTGTCATTGCCAATCAAAATACGTGTTTATTTAAATGCAATGTAAGTAATTTGATGTAATTCATACAAATGACCACACCTATCCCACTCCTTAACCTACCACTTACAGAAATAGTGCAAAATTACGATTTATAGTGCATAAACATTTTATAAAGACGTGTGTTCACTGGGATCGAACCCATGATTACATAATGCCAAGATTACATATCACTGTATGACGCAATGCGCTACCAACTAAGCTAAACAAAACCTGAATTACGATGCGGATAAAAGAGTACAAAACATTAAACGAAAATATTCTGTTGCCAATAGGGAGCGCAATTGTAGCATACGCTCTGATGGGTCGTATTTCTGGGATTTGGACAAATGACCTATACGGGCGTATTAGTTGGAGGACAGGTTGCAATAATCATGACTAAAGTAAGCTAGGAGTAGTATAAAAGGGCATCATCCAGATACATAAAAGTTATGTAATAAAGAATCATCTAACCTGTTGAAACTTTGGTCCATGAAACAATAGGTTTAGGGTCCCCAGATGATCTACAGGACAATATCACATCTGTCTCTGCTAAAGCAGATACTGTAGCAGATTCAGTTGCTGTGATCCTGGGTTTGACACCATTGCCCATCAGGTTTGGAAAGGGAATGGCAGTGCTCAGTTTCTTTGCTCCAAACTGACTGTAGTGCCAGCGACTACCATATGGTATGCTAGCAGTGAAGGTTGGTTTGTTTGTATATGCTAGGATGGATGGGGGAGTCACAGGCTTATAGATGCTTTGGATATTTGGAGCTTGGTGAGGCTGCGGGGTGGGATATGTCCTTGGCTTCGAAGTGACAAGCTTGCCCATCTGGGCCAGTCGATATGCATCAAGCTGTGATTGTCTATATCTGTTTCTGAGCCTGTTGAAAAGTAAGTGGTCACGTACACGAGATGAGCTGACATGTGGAGCTATGGTCCTTGCAACAGAAGCTGTCGCGGACCCCGAAATATAAGCTGTGGGCTTTGCTGTTTGAGCAGTGATTTCAGGCCGATTGGTGACCCCTGCACCCCTGCCTCCTGTTTGCAGGAAATACCATGTTTTGTCCTGGGAGTGGTGGTGCTTTGAGCTATGAACTGTTGGCCTGAAGGGAGACTGATTGTAGGGATGGGGTGTAATTGGGATTTGTTTTTTTGGTGTAGACTTTTGGATTAACCAGGGGTGGATAGGTACTCCTTCAGGATGCATTGCCCAGTTGTAAACTCTCTGCCGGTCCACGTTAGTTAAGGTTGGTTTCTCAGTCACACGTGCTATTTTTGTCTCTGGAGGATTTATGTAGCTGATTTGAAGATTAGGGATGACTGTCGACGAAATCTGCCTTGTCTTATCCTTATTTGCCTGGCTATTAGTTCTCAAAATAACCTCTCTGGTTTCATGTCCATACCTGTTGATCTGTCTGGGTGTAGCACGTGTAGCAGGAACAGCTTCATTTTTTTGCAGAGATGTTGTATTTACAAGCTGAACTGACTGTTTTGTTTTGCCTTCAAGTTCATTCAAGTTCTCAACTGTTCTGAACACTGTTATAGGCACTTTAAGAGTGTCCTCTGTGACCGCAATGGCAAGGCTTTCGGTTACTGGGTAATGTGCAGGAGAAACTTCTAAACTCATTGATGATGTGACCTCTATGATTGGGGCTTGAGTATAAGAGTTAGTGGTCATTGCTACGCTGCTTTTAGGTATCAGTGTCTTGACTGGAGAGTGAGTAAATGGCACTGCTGTAGAGGGAGCTTGGGTGAAATTTGGTCTCTTTGGACGTGGTCTGCGTAAAGGAGGCCTGCGCTGCCTATATGGGAATCTTCGTCTTTGGTTCCAGATGGAATTATTGTTAGCCCTTATTTTCTCTTCTATTGTCTGCCTGTCTACTTGTTTTACCAGCTGAGTCTCATGTTCAGGCACAGTTGTTGAGTCTATGTGTTCTAAATCACTGGTCTTATGTTTTGATTTTTCTTCCTGTGTAGTTTCTTGTATGTGCTCATGCGGTGGTGGTTCCAGCTGTTTCACATTGAAATGTTGGATGCTTGAACTTGCGCTGGTACTACTAGCTGTAACATCTGTTTTAGTCGTTTTTAAGGTATCAGCCAACAACGTTTTGGTGGTTGCAATCAGTGAAGACTCAGTCACTGTCTTCTGCGTTTTTGTCATTTTTGCATTCGCTGTAACTGGTGAGACGGTTGAGAGTTTAGCGTTAGCTTTTGCAAGAATCTGCTCCCAGCGGCTGGGATCAAGCTCTTTGACAGAGTTATTAGGTTTTCTCACACTCTCTTTGATTTTCTTCCCTTTTGCATTTTGTCGGACGATGCCACCTCTGTGCTTCCCATCAACCCTTTGAGGTGTGTGCTTAGCAGCTGGTCTTTTTATTTCTTCGTATCCTGACCCTTCACCGCTCTCATTTCCAAAAAGCAGTAACTCACCCATTGATACCGTAATGCCTCTTTGTGCGTCTTCCTTTTCACCAGTTACAACAATTAGATGAGACAACATATCAGCCCCATAGAGGTTAGCTGCTAAACAACTATACTCTCCGGCATCTTCGTAAGTCACTTTTTTGATGATCAAAGTGTTGTTATGTGATACATACACCCTTCCTTTCATGTCTGACTCTTTAAGAATATGATTGTTTGGTAGGAACCATCTTGTCTCAATTGGATGAGGAGAAGTTACTAAACAGGGAAGACTAAGAGTGTCCCCGTTCTCCACAGATATCTTCTTTCCATTTAAATCACTGGGACTCAAGAGACGCATCCTGACTGTGAGCCTATAGGCGACAATTTCCACATGAGTGTCAGTCCTCACAAAGCAATAATACAGTCCAGAGTCTGCAATACTTGCATTTTTGATAACTAGCCTGTAATTCTCTAGCCTTAATTTGTGGGAATCAATTTGATCCACTGTTGTTAGGTCTGGAAGCATCCACTCCACAGTCTGATGCCTCGAGCTTAGCACGCCGCAATCCAGACTGACCTCAGTGTGTTCTAACACTGACTGGATTCTCCCCTGGACTCCTCTTTGGATCATAGCCCAGGAGGACACTGCATCCTCCTCATTCCCTCTTCCAGTAATGTGCTTTGATATAAAAGCAGAGAAGTTCAGCACCAGTTTTTTTGTTGTTGTTTTGCGCCGGTTTAGCTGAAGGGTGACCCTTGGTTGTAAAAGCCACGCTGGTTCAGCCATTAAATGTCCTTTGAGCTCTGTAAAATATGGCGATTCTTCATTTGAGGCTTGAGAGTACTGAAAAGTCATCTTTGAAGAATTCCCAAGTCTGGTTCCCCGTTCCAAAACGGCTGGGCTCTCGTAGTAGTAGGCCACCAACCTCCACAGATTCTGAAGAGCATCTCTATCAATCTCACACTCAAGAAGTGTCCGTAGAGTCACATTTACAGCAATCTCGTCTGTTCTCCTCACTGGCTCCCACCCCATGGAGGTGTCTTCTACAGGACGTGTCACATTACAAGCCACGTGTGCCCGATTGCCATGGCTGTCAGAGAGAATAAATGTCAGATGGCCTAGAGGACGCTCCAGGTCCTTGATGTAGGGGGCATCTGACTCCTGATTTTCCCACATGCTACTGTCCCCAATTTTAAGTGGGGATTGAAGGGAGGGCTGGTCACAGGTGAGCTGGCTGGTTGAAAGCTGCAAGATCTGGCTGTTGTTTAAAGGCTTTGGTGAGGCACATGCAGCGCAGTTGCCAGCATCTCCAGAGTCACGGTCCTTTTTGCACTTAATAACTCCTGTAAAGAAAGGGATAGAGAATGTAAATAATAATAATACTAAACACACATCTGTTTTCCTTCTAGTTATTTATAGTCAGTGGAGTCAGTTACACTAATTCAATCTTAAATGCAATGTAACAATACAATACATGTGGTGCATAGTTAGATATTTGTGATTATAACTTAAGAGTATGATTATTTATAACACACAATGAACACTGTGAGGCTAATGTGAGCTAGCTAATACTTTCAACTGAAAAAAATGCAATGTTTATTATAAAACCTAATAGTATTAGTAGACTTACAGCACATTATAAAGTTAATTATAATACATTATGCATTCATTATAATACCTTAAGTATACCCTTATAATGTATTATAAATACAGGCTTCATAGAAAGTGTTACCAAAAATAAATCTGAGTGAGTGGTGCAAAGGTTAGAAAATACAATCAAAGAAGTTTCACCCTCATGATTTTTGTCCCACTCCAACAACCAGTGTAACTGGCAGTCACAGGCCCAGGGGTTTCCATGTAGAGAGAGCACTTCTAGCCTGTCTAAGTGCTGCAGAGTCCCAGGCAGCAGGTATTCTAGCTGGTTGTCTGCCAGGTGCAGATGCCGCAGTCCTGAGCTCCAAAATGTACCCAGGACTGAGACAGTAATAAATGTGTGAGAGTGGAGGTCCCGCAGTTGGTTCCCCTCCAGTTGCAATAGCTTTAATGATGTGAGTCCATTAAATGAAAAAGGCTCAATGAAGTCAATGAGGTTGTGGTCTAAATGAAGCCGTACAAGGCTGGTCAAGCCCTGGAACAGACTGTGGTCAACTCTTTTGAGTTTGTTGTAGCTCAGCTTGAGTATCTGTGCCAATAAAGAACAGCAATTACACCCCAATGCAATAAGTGATGTATCTTAACAATTTATAGAACATTAGAGACATATAGATGCACAGTACAGTAGACCAGTGTAATGTGTTTGAAGTGCATCTCATATGAGCTTATACCTGGAGGGAACGGAGGTGGTAAAAAGATCCGGAAGAGACAGAGGAGATATCGTTTCCATGGAGCATGAGCATTTCCAATTGCCGCAGGTTTGCAAAATCTGAAGACCCAACTGTGCCAATGCTGTTATAGCTTCACAGTAAGCAAAGATAGTTTGGGAAAAACTGTTAGTTTAAAACATATCACATCAATTGACCCTTTAATTTTGAGAGATGCAGAGTAATCAGCCTCAATTTTGGGTATCATTTACTCAACTGTACTCAGTAAACATGCATGTTCATTGGAGCTAAAAAGGACATAATTGAATGCTATATACGGTTCTGGTTATTATTACTTCCATTATATGGCCAAAAAAGAAGCAGAAGAAAAAATCACTCTGACATAAAAAAAAAAAAAGTGTTCCACAGAAGAAAGCGATGCATTTTTGGACTTGTTCACAACCTGTTGATCTTCTAAAGACAACAACGCAGTATCCTACCCTAGGTTGAGTCTCTCCGTGTCCTTGGGTAGGTTTTGTGGGGCGGAGGGTAGGTGGCGGAAGGTACAGTGTACCTCTTTAGGGCTGGGGCAACTGCAGGACCTCGGACACGCATAGAGGCACGAGGGCAAGATGAACAGCAGGCAGGATGCCAACATTAAGAGAGCAGGTACACCCACTGGAGCCATTTCCCTCTCATGCCATTATCTGACTCAGGAACAGTGTGACTGCAAAGCAGAATTTGACATCACATTATACAATGCAGCATGCAATCTTACTTGCATTAGCTAAAAATAACTTTTTAGCGTTAAAGTTAAAAGCAGGCAAATCACTGAACAGTTAAACTGATTTTGAATGTCTTGTGTAAGCTTTTTTAAGATGTCATGTGACAATACTAAAGTATGATGACTCATCAACCTCTGCAAGTTGTGCCCATGCCTGACATGCACACATAACATATTGCAACATATTGCTTGTCTGTCATGAGTTTTTTTAACCACCGATGCCTATTTGAGAGGATCATTTTAAACCAGTGAATGCATTACCGCTAACCTGATTTTACCAAGTGCAACATTGTGATAAACCAAACAGATCTGAAGAAACAGTTTACAGTTTTTGTGAAGTTTTAGCTTACAATCAGTGTTTGGTGCTTGTATATCAGTGTCAGTCATCTATCATTTCTCTGATTTTAGGCATTACTCATGGGTTAGGTGTAGAGATATGGTCAAGACTAAATTTTTGCATTAAAATGTTGTTCCAGGGTCAACAAAATATGCTGACCTGGGGACACATCAAACTTGGCAAAATCAGGACGTGCAATGTATTACATATCAGTTTAACTGATGCATACACATTTAATCCATTATAAGAAAAACATGGTTTTGAAATACTTTCAAATTCATTAGACACTGTTACTGACATACCGTACGATTACTGCACATATTTACGAATGTTTAGTGTTTTGTGCACACAAAAATTATATATTGTTATTTTGAAGTGTAGCATCTGTCCTCCCCCACAGAGCTGCTGAGCACACACAAAATAAATCATTGCTCAAGTGTTTGTCTCAGGAAGAGCATTTCATGGGTTTCCTACCACAAGCTGGCAACTCATCCACAGCTTAATTAGACAAACCGCATTTAAGAGGAAGAAGACAATTGCTGCACTTCCTAAATACAAGAATATTTGGATTCCAAGGCGCAGAAAGATGGTGAGGCCCCTGTTTTGCATTTTTATTACTTTTCTCTTTTCTGCCAGCTTAGGTCGCTCATATCTGTTGTTTAGTGCAGGGCGGCCAAAAGGTGAAACGTCAGGGATGATTTATTCATCTGACAGAGGCCCGATAATGACCCATGATGACTCAGAACTCTTTGGACAATTTTATTCCCACTGCATTCCAGTCTCTTTCGGCCAGTAAATAAACCAAGCAATTTACATGCGGTATTTTCCGGCTTGATTTTTGAATCCATTATGATTAACCTAACATTTCACAGAAAGCTACTTTCACTCCACCTCTATAAGCTCATGTTATACATTAATATTTCTCTTTCCTGTTGGAAAGTTCTAGTGGTAGCTCATGCAATAAAGCACAATCGTAAGTCCCCTATATCTCGGGTCTCTAGTGGTATCAAATTTTTATATCTGTTTTGACTTCTGAGGGCACAATTTATGTCAAAATTAATTCAAATTGATCTTCGGTGGCTTGAATTACTGTAGAGTACTGGCTGATTGCCACGGACCTCACTTTTTAAAATATTTACTGAATTCATACATAATTATATATCAAAGATATTTTAAGATCATCGAGCCTCAACACTTCTTTTGAAGTTAACTTCTGCTCAGGGTTCAGTTCTGTTTAATATGCCAGGTCATAAGTCAAAATTTATGTGAATTTATTTGAATAGGATATGTTTCAGATCAACTAGGATTTTAACGTCCAAGGGGAACTACAGTGAACTTTTCAATATGCACTGGAATATTTATGACCAAGAAAGTTCAGAAGAAAAAAAATGGCATGCTATTTCTGGTAATTAGATACTGAGACAGATCTCAACTTGAGTATCTTGAAACTAATATCGCGTCTTACCTCAAGATTCCTGTTGAGTAAAGGTTACAGGTGAAGACGAAGTGTGTAACTGTTAGCAGATGACTCGCAAAAAGTCCCGTAATTTTGTTTATCCTTGTACTTGACTGAGCAAGAAGTGTTGGAAACTCCGAGTGATGGAGGCTTAAAGTCAGACTCCAGGAGCAGCAGTCGACTACATCTGGAGAAGTGCTTAACTCCCACCTACACTCCTCCTCTGAGCTGGCCTGTTCAGGGGGAGGGAATGCTGAGAGACTTGGCTTACATCCATCCCCTCTCTTCCTCCATTACCTGCGCTATAGTTGTGTTTCGTATAGTTGTGTTTAGTATATGTTTCTTTCATGATGTATCTCTTTTTTTAATTTCTCTGCCTGCCCTTTGCTCTCCTCTAACACCGCTCATCTCTTACTCACTGCTGTGTTTTCTCATTTTTAAACACATGAATGAGTTCATGCATATGCACACACACACTCACCTCTCACTCACACTGCTATTCTGTTTCAGACATTCACGTTCTGTTTATCATTTCCTCTTCTTCTCTGTCTCCAGCTGCTGTTCCGTGAACTTTTGAAAGGCCACAAGAGCTTATTTTCTAAAGCATAATTAATGCATGAGAGACTAATTGCCACTGACAAAACTATTGTTTGCTAAATATTAATCAAATCAATTAAAACTAACCATTCAAAAAAAAAAAAAAGCATGCCCATACTGCATGTTCTTCTATTAAAGGAATTAAAGGTTGTTGTTTCAAAACTAGCAAGATTTTTGTTTTTGCAAAATGAAGGACAAATCCAATTGTTTTTTCTTCGGTTGTCAACAGCATCTGTGGCATGCCGTCACACTTGTCCCTCAGTAATGCATATAGCCAAGTGCTATATTAAGTATATTAAGTGCTATTATTTATTTGATACAAAAAATGTGCATTAATCAGTTTAAAAAAGTGGCATGACTTCTGATTTAGATGCATGATCTATTGCACCTAATTGGAGTTTTTCTTTCACTTATTACTCTAAAGAGTGAAAGTTGCTGGTTTGACATTATTATACTAAATAAGGGATGATTTATGTACAGGCCAATAATGCAGCAATATCTGACTGTACATATACTGTGCAACTCAGCAATTAAAACAAACAAAACCATTAAATAGTGTTTCAAGAGCACTTTTTAAAAATAGCCCACTACAATGCACTAAACAGTCTGCCTGACAACAAGATGAACACGGCAACAATATTACAGTAATGCTTTGAAGGTCCTTTTCACTACAGCTGATAACTGTGTGAGACACAAGATGGTGCCAGCCGCAGTTCTATGAAAGTGCAGCAAACATCTGAACCCACCTCTAAACAAAAATCTCACTGCACTCTCAGAAAAAAAGGTACAAAAGCTGTCACTGGGGTGGTATCTTTTCAAAAGGTACATGTTTGCACCTAAAGAAACTGAACAGGCAATCATAACCATGGCAACAAATGAATAAATATGCACAAATGAAAAGTACTAAAGAAAATCAAGAGAGCTGTGCAACAATCAACCAATTTGTATTTTATAATTTTTTTTATTTTGTCATATTCAAGTTTATTTCAGAAACAGGACTTTTTTTTTGGTAACATTTCATTTTGATGGGCCTTTGTTAACAGTCTGTTTATAATAAACAACTTTCCACCTACAAGTACATGTCAACTTATTCTAACCCTAACCCTACCAGTCTACAAATACTCTACTAACACTCTAATGAGAGTTAGTAGATATGTACATGCAATGCTACTTAAAGTCAATAGAATGTGTTAAAGAGACCATCAAAATAAAGTGAAACCCGCTTTTTTGCTTGTTTTTACAAACTGAGGGACAGGTCAGATTTGCTTTGTGATCATAGTTTAACTTGTACTGAACCTGGAACAATTTCTTGTCAAGCCATACCAATAAATTACCCCACAAAATGACAGGTAGCAGTTATCTCACGGGTCCTATTAAACAGCCCAAACTGCTAGAGCAAGCATACCTTCACTGAAACCCCATATCCCCGACAAAACAAGAAGATCAGGTATTTAGATTTTAAGCCATCTAGCTAATACTATCTAATAAACCTGTGCTAGCAGAAGCAATACATGTCAGTTTGTGCCCATCAATAAGGTTGCATTTCGCCCTTTCTCGCACCCTGTGAGGCGCATATGGATCCTTCATTTTGCTTGCTTTTCACGATATCCCCCCCCCCCCATCTCGCTCTCTCTCTCTGCTGTCCTCCAACAGCGGGAGGAAATGCATGCTTTTCATCATTCCAGCCTTGTCTCTAAGCCACAGCTGGCAAATTAATTTAGGTGCTTTCTACACTGCAGCTCAGAGTCGCATTTGAACGCAGAGCATGGAGCCAAAACAATCAGATAGTCGAGGGAAAACCTTGAGAAACCTTTACCTGAGGACACGCAGAGCATTTGAACACACTGTCTGCCTCCTGAATAGGTAGGCTAATGAGATGCCCATAATCACAAAGGGGCCTCCTCTCTCCAAACAGAAAAAAAGAGTCATAACATAACAAAGCGTAGCATACGTGGAACAAGTTGGTCTTTTGCCCGGTGCGTTATTATGCTTTCAGTTGTGATAAAGCATTGCTTAATACTATAATTGACATTTGCAATTGTTAAATGGGCTCGTTTTGGCACTTTAAATAATGTTAAACACACCAAAGAAATGTTAATTATCAAGCTTAAGGGGTGAAAGCAAGCACTCAGTAAAGCGTGTGGTCTGTGAGGACTCTCACCTTACAAAAATAAGCTTTTGTTGCATTTCCCACGGCATTCTTCTTAGCACTGGCAAATAGCTTTAAGCTGCAATATTAATACTGCTAAAATACTTCAAGAGTAATCACAGCTGTGCCAAGTGGGGCCCACTAAGTTCTTCTATGGCATAGGTCTGGAGAGGGGGCCTTACATAAGAAACAGGAAATTTAGTGCAGGCCCTGAGATTAACTTACAGGGCCTAAGAAGTTTGTATTAATCTCAAGTTTCAGTTAACTCTGAAAGTATTTGTGAAATGAAAAAGCATTTTGGAAGGGGGTTACATAAAACAATGCAATGGTAAATGTGTGTTATTTATTATTTTAATAAGAACAGCTTGAAGCGCCCTGTTGGTGGCTGGAGAAGGGGCTTTGCATAATATCTCATTATACAACTCATTATACGCCAGAATAGAGGCAAAGAGCACTGAGAAATTCAATCACAGCTTAGTCAACCGCCTGAAAACATACTATTTTGAGCGCAAATGTGTGATTGGTGGTACATACTTTTGTCAGCTGGAAATGTGGTGATATAACTATACATTATTTTTATATATATTCTATATGGTTTCGATTTTCAGTGACAAAACATTTCAGAAACATTGTTTTCTTTTATTTACAGAAATTATAGTCTAAATCATCTTGCTTAACTATTTTTGGGTCGAGATTTTATAATGTGTCAAATCTGTGACAAAAGGGCACTTGACTATGCAATGTTTTCGCATTAATTCAGCAATGTTTACGCTACAAACACAAAGGATCTGAAATCATATGACTGACGACAGGCTTGACATTATTCACTCATACAGAGTCACAACTGATAGTAAATATGGTTGTCAGACATAAACACTGGCTGTGTCAACGTAGCTGTACTTGAGTTGGGGAAAATATGCGATTTTGAATCATTCAGAAACTTCAACATAAATGTAAGCTTTATAAAAGCAAGCCTCCTGCTTGGTATTTCAAATTTCTTAGTCATTAATAACAACTTTTTAGTCATTGATAAAAACTAGAAATGGCGGATAAGAAAGTAGGTATGCACATAAGAAACAGATACACAGAGGGGCTTTATTCCTCCTTTATTTTGTCTCTTGAGCTGTTGTATAACTAGTGTTGCTAATAGTTATGGACATATGTCAGCATGATAACCTTGTGATATTGCATCATTGATCATTGCATAGGTTTATAAGTACGGGTTAGCAGATATCAACATGGTCACTGTAGCTAATAAGGGACATTGAGAGGTTAGCGCAAACTTTGAGATTTCAGTAAGTGATTTGTGGTGTAGGCGGACAGCGTGGGCAGCAGGCATTCAGCCAAGTAGCCTCTGGCTGCCACCAAACACAGAACTCAGACTTCTCTGAGCTTCTCTGCTCATTAACCGGGCTGAGCATAATACCAACGAGTGCTGATCTAGCATGGTATCATGTGTCTGAAATCCTAACAAACCAGTAAAATATGGCTCAACAGATCATAGATATATATTATTTCCCTGAGGAAGTTGACTGTATTTGTGCTGAAGGCTTTCTAATGTGCTGGATGAGTTGACTGTGTGTAATCAAGGGTCTTTCTGCCTCGGCTCTCTCATACGCTGTTATTAGTGCTGCAACTGGCTTTGTGTTCCAGAACCAATCAGTTATACGTATCTTCTGTTGTTTAAAGCTCTTTGAGTCAGAATCGATATTACTTGATTTAATACGGTGATTGTTTTAGAGAAGTGTCTGTGTTAAAGAGAACTATAAAGATATCCACCTTTTTCCTGATGCAAAAATGGGTTTATGGGTATAGCTTCCGGTCTCATCCGTGTCCAGCTATTTTTACCTGTACAAAACAGTTTGTTTTGCTGCTTGATATTGAAAAATAGAGTGTGTCCTATCATGTTATTTTAATGCATTATCTTAATCATGAACACACTGCTAATTTTACCGTTTACTGCATGTTGTTTACACCTCGTTTTTTTCCCTATAGCGTCATTTAGCGTCACACAGAACGATTTTTACCAGCTGATGAACAAAATAAGCATTGGTAGCCAATCAGAATCCATCCTGTTCTCATGAGGTCAAAAAGGAATAAAGCCCCGTTCACACCAAGCAGGATAACGACAAAGACTACGATAAAGATATAGTTCTAAAAATCATTCTCAATTTTAAAGAATAGCGAGAAAGCAATAATTTTCAGAACAATTTTTTTTCCAGCTGAAGAACGAAAGAAACATTGACAACCAATCAGAATCAATCCGGCTATCACACACTTGAGAATTTAAAGCGGCAGATGCTTGAGCTTATAATAAACAGATGTTATGGGGTATAGATTTGGAGATTACTATATAGCAGGGCTTCTCAAATCTTACCCTGGAGGTCCAATGCACTGCAGAGTTTAGCTCCAACCCTGATAAAACTCACAAACTGTGATTTTCTAATGATCTTTAAGACACTGATTAGCATGCTCAGGTGTGTTTGATTTGGGTTAGAGCTAAACTCTGCAGTGCATTGCACCTCCAGGGTAAGATTTGAGAAACCCTGCTATACAGTATTCTGTCCAAAGAAATTGAAGGAAAAGTTCAACACTATTTCTGTCAGTATTTGCTTACCCTTATGTTGGTGAAAACTTGAATTAATTCAGAAGAACATAATTTCGGCATATGAATTAAATCAATCAATAAATGTGTGTGTGTATGCGTGCTATAAAAATATAATTCTACAAATACTACTGTTGTTGTCTGACCAAATGTTGTTTTGAGAAACGCTATGTAGTTGTTTAAGCTTCAAACATGCATTATTTGCAAAGAAAGCGCCTGTTTAAAAATTAGCTTTAATGTTTTTGGAGATGTGGGTGGACATTTAAACTAATGTGAGACTGAGCTGAAGAATGAAAACTAATAGATGCAGGTAATCACTCGCTCAGTCCATTGTTCATAATACATTACTCTACATAATAAATGAAGCTTTTAACTTTAATGATGCAACTCAGTGATTGTTACTAGTTCTAAAGTGACATTTTCGAATTAGTAACGGAAGCTTGGGCTCATCTGTTAAACTGTCAGCTTGAGAATTGAATCTGTGGCAGAGGTGCGTGCTTCAACCCACATAAGTGTCCATTTTAAAGATGCCCCGTTGTTGTATCTCATTTATTTACACACTTGTGGCATTAAACTGTTGTATAAAAACCATATTGCACTCAGAGTAAGTGTAATATATCAGACCAGCTATACGACTGAATCACACCCACGATACACACGACTATAAATGTGATATTGTTCAATAATTGATGTTATTATTAATGGATTTGGGAAATTAAGACTAAACTATCTCAGTCTAAGAGTCCTTGTTTTTACTCTACGCCATGCCACCTTGTCTACAGATATTTCTACTGCCATCCCTGATTAGTATAATTGGTATAATCACACTGTTTTAGATGTAATTTCTCGTTATTAAAATGCTTCTATTAAAGGTTCCTACATAGAAATGTACATAGAAATTAACATAGAAATAAAGGTCCTGTTTTGAATAAAAGTGAGGAGACCCTTGGCAGAATGCAATTATTTCCTGTTTGTTTGGCTGCAAGTTAAGTTAATGTTTAGTGGCTCTCCCTTGATAAACAGTATTTAGTCACACACTGCTAATAACCTGAAATTGCGACCAGATGTGCGATTTCCTCAGAGCCACGACCTTTATTACTGCAATAAAAACAAGACTATTTTGAGATTACTTGAATCATTTTCATATCTACTGGCTGTTTTAGTTGTTATCAAAATGAGTAATAATACAGCATGTGACTTCCTGTAATAACGGCAGCCAATTATTTAATCTTTGTTCCAAATTAACCAAATGGATTCGATAAAGCATTCCACAGCTTCTAATATTCCTATTTATTTACTTTTCACTTTGCAATTATAATTAGGTCTAATGAAAGAATCTGCGTCAGATTCTGATTTGAAAAACCTTAGTCCTCACCCAGAAGGCACTGAAAAGACCTCCAAGGCCTGTTTGCATAAGACACCTTTCATTTTTGTCAGAGGTCTCACTTATCAGCACCAGTAGAGAATCAAGAGTTTAATCAACGAATTAGACTGGAGATTGCTGGACAACATTATTGGAAGAGACAGACTCCGAGGTTTGTCAGGACTCTGGGGTTGATGGCTTAGCTCTGGGCAATAAGCACTGATAATTCACTAGCTTCTCACTGAGGACCATCCATTACATTCCTACCAGACGCTCATTAATTTCCATAGAAGAGATGCATCATCAATTCTGTCTTCTCTCAAGTGTGTGGCAAGTTAATTTACAACCTGTAGAAGTGTGGAAGGGAAAACTTCTCCAAGGGGTTGATGGAAACAGCAAGTGGTACTTATAGCTATCCAAACAAAGGGAAGAGGGATTAATGGCAATGTTGTGAACAATCCTGTGCGATAAAAAAGATGGAAGAACATCCTGAGGGGAGGCCAAATTGCTTAAATGCTTTGGTTAATATTTGTTTTGCAGAAGACACATGAAGACTTCAGAATGAATGCTTCTGAGTTTTACTGGGCTTCATTTCTCTCCATCTTTTACCCGCTTCTTACAGATTTACTTTGTTTTCATTAAATCCCAAGCGACTTTCTTTTCAGTAACTTATTTTTATTGATCTACATTAGCAGGTTTTCCATGTATTATAATGCAGTCAGTACTTATGGAAAGTGATGTATCACCTTTAGATGTTCAGTCTCAGTATCTCAGTTTAATATGTAGAACAATGTTTCCCAAAGTGAGTGCAAAAAAAAAAAAAAAAAAAAAATATATATAT
>JAUMHE010000063.1:1390407-1403717 GCA_032359235.1 Enteromius mattozi | reverse complement strand
CGGTCACCTCTAGTGCGAAAATAAGTGCGAGGAACTTTCAGCAAGTTTTGATCCAATTTACAGTATATAAATAATCCTATACATTATTAAGTACAGTGCTGTAACCCCCCCCCCCAACCCCCCAACCCAATTAATACATAACATTTAGCCACTTTTATATTCTAACTACTGTATTCACAGACCCTCCCTTTAAAATCCTACTCTGTGAAGTTAGCTAACCAAACAAGCAGAAAGATTGTCAGGCACAGTGTATTTCTGACTGGCTAATATTAAGTGTACATTTGCCACAGCAGGGCAGGCATGGAAAATAATGCAGCTTTAGTAATTATTATTAATTATTACTAAGTATATATCAAAATCAAAGACAATCAAAGGAAATAAAATAATCTACAGATAAGTATAAACATGACAGGTTCAAAGAGACAATACCAGACAAATTCAGGAAGCAGATGGTGTTATGTGCACAAAATAATGAATAACTAAACAAGACAAACTAACTAAATGAGTCACAGTAATGTTTGTACTCTATGATTCAACTGCCTAGAAACAAAACATGGTTCAAAATTTTCTACATATACCCACCATGGTATATTTCTGTACATATTGAAGAGTATAAATGATATAAAATTGCATTTTGGTAAGATATAAGATATCACACACAAACACACTTGTATAATTTGATAAATTAGATTATTCAAGCTAGCAGAACACAGCATCTACATTTAAAAGTTTAATCTGACAATTTCTCTCAAAAAATCCTGTTGTTACCAGCACACAGTGAATTCTGGGGTTGGGTAGGTTGTGAAGGATCCATCTCTTCTGGCCTTCATTCAACTGAAGGTCCCATTTCGAGGCCACACCACGGTGATGCAATCACCCTCAGTTGCGGCCTTTGAAGGATGCAGCCTTTGAATTGGGACTCATATTCTGCTATATGATTTACACAGTCTGTTATACACAATGATTGCACATATTAGTTTGTTTTCTCCCCTTAAAAAAAGATTTAAAGTAATAAAAACTGAATGTGTAATGTACAAAATACCAAAGAATTTTGTGAAAAAAATCTAAATGAATCTTATTTTATTCAGATAAGGTTCTTTTCATCGAAAGTGTATTTGGGGCTCCCGGAATGGTTCTTCTATGGCATCACTGTGAAAACCCCCTTTTCCACTTTTGGAAACTTTAATTTAAGATCTTTATTTGTAATTGCATTAAAAATGATTACATAACACTTTTAGTGGCTAAAGGCTGAAATACACTTAACAACTTTTGCCCCATTTTTTTTTTTTTTTTCTTTTGCCCTTCACAGGGCAATATATAGATAATATTGCCCTGTGAAGTTCGTTCATGGTAGTTGCCTTAAATCAGAGGTAGTCTGCAGATTTAAAGGGGTCATATGATGTTGCTAAAAAGAACATTATTTTGTATATTTGGTGTAATGCAATGTGTTTACAGAGTTTAAGGTGCAAAAAGCACATTTTTTTCCGCATACTGTACATTATTGTTTCTCCTCTAAGCCCTGCCTCCTGAAATGGGTCGATCTGTACAAAGCTCATCCTTCCATAAAAAAACAAAAAAACGAGGCGTGCTCTGATTGGCCAACTTTCCAGTGTGTTGTGATTGGCGGAATACCACAAGCATGTGGCGGAAATTGTACGCCCCTTACCATAACGTGATGCCACTATGACACCAAAACAATAAAACACATTACAAACGAGGCATTTGTTGCATCCAGTGGAGACATAATTACAGATTATCTTTTTACGTGTCACATTGCATCGCGCCTCGTAAACATAACACCATGTCTGCATTTCTGATCAGAGAAACAACAAACAACAAGCTCTACACTTCACTGCTCAAAACTCATGTTTGAATAGTAAGTAGCAGCTTCTTTTATTAAGAAAACGTAACTTACTTGAAAGGATGTGAGTCAGAAGCACCAGACTGTTCTTGCAGAGGTAGAATTGCTCCACTTTATCGTGGTATACAACTTGAACACTGATTTCTAGTTATGTCCTCTTTTGGAAGTAGTTTCACTTTCACAACGACACACAGCGTCTCCAGAACATGGCGCCCGCAGCAACACTACAGCAAGAATAATAGCTCAGCCTTTTTTCTTTGCGTAAACATTTGGGCGGTGATTAAAAATAAATCCACTCTGTGATGTAGAAAGTGGGGGCATGTTTAAAAGAGTCGTTTTAGGGGTGTGTGGACAAGTCATAACTTTTATTATATCTCTTTGGTTTTGAAACTCTAAATTTTGCAACTTTAGGGATCTTATCTATGCACTAACAGATTGAAACACTTCAAAGAGAATCACATCACAGATTTCAGACAACATGTTTGATATTTAGCTTGTAGTAACAAATCACAATAATGCCTAATGTAGTCTGCAGACTTTCAGTATTAATTAGTTGCCTGCAATTTCTTCAAGCCCACCACTCTAAATGACATACTGCATTTGTGTTTCAGTAGAGGGAGACTAAAACGGCTGCAATTTCCACCTCTATGCAGCAGCATTGATGGCGATGCATTAGGCATCACGACAGATTGCTCCTCAGGTGAGAATGCACCGCGCCACAGTAAATCCGTTTTTCATGCTGTCTGGCAAGCATGTGAAAAAATAAAACGAAAAAACAAACAAAGCTATCTCACCAGAGACTAATTTAGCATGAAACCCAGTGTTGAAATGCAGACCATTCATTCTTGTGCATTCCACTGACACCTGGTGAAGGATTGCACTGAAACAAGTGTGTTTCTCCACAGGGCAACCAAGGGTAAAAGGCATTAGCTTCTGATTGAATCAGGTGGACTGGTGGTAAAACGCAACTGGATGAGGAATGATGCCGAAAGGGTGGGCATGGGATTTTTGCTGCTTTTTCTGCCATTCGTTTTTATTAAATAAGGATGTCAGTGGAAGAGCCAAATAGAGGCTATCAATTATATAAAAAGGCTTGTTTGAACAGGATGACTCACTGTAGAGTAGGACAAGACGTTAAAATGAGGTAAACGGGTAGGTAAAGTACCTAAATTGTTAAAAATATTGATGCTTGGAAGAATTACAGTGACTAGTGTGATGAGAATCTCCATTTATTAAATTGTTTATTCCTTACAGTTTAGCCATGACAAGATTTTGCTGGACACGCATCCCTGAGCAAATTTAGTAAGTGTAGGAAACATGGGTGGTGTGCTGTTAGATAAGAGACTGTGGGGTTTTACAAATTAAGGTTTAATTGGTGTCTCTAACTGATGGTCTGTCAGGCCTGTGCCTTTGTGGTCCACACCACAAGGAGGAAAATGCAACTCAAGCTCTAGTTTTTTCTGATCCGTCTGTATTTACCAACACAGAATTGTAAATAAAATATACTAGAAAGATAAATCACATAACATCTGCCAACAATATGTCAGGGTCATTTCTGACTCCCAAATCAAATCAAAACAAAACAAATAAAAATATGATATTATATTATATTAGGTATCACTTTATTTTAAGGTGTCCATAATACAGAGTAATTATCTAGTAAGTGCTTAGTAGTAGCCGTCGCATAAAACAGTATGTACTTACCATGTAACTAAGTTATGGAACAGTTTGTAGTTATGTACTTGTAATAGGCTGCTACTGTTACACATTTGTTACAGACTGAGTCTGTTACACATATACTTATGTTAACCTAAATATTGTCACATGTGTTGCAGACTTTATACAATGTAATTACAAATTCAAGTACACACGCATAAGCTACTTAAAATAAAGTGTATCAAGATTGTACTTAAGTGTAAGTATCTGTGTAACAGACTCGGTGTGTAACATGTGTGTAACAGTAGCTGTCTGTTACATCTACATAGTTACAAACTGTAATTACCGGCTGTTCAATAACTTAGTTACATGATAAGTGCATTTTATTTCACGTATATGTCTACTACAAGTACCTAATTAGGTAATTACTCTGTATAATGACACCTTAAAATAAATCGTTTTTATGTGAAGATAGATAGATAGATAGAAAGAGAGATAGATACCGCATGCACCATGCCAAAGAATATCAGGATGTTTTCATGAGATTGGCCTGTAAGAATCTCTGCATAAATAAGATAATCCCTATCTTTTGCTAAAATAATGAGCTCACTGGAAACTATTTCCAGTTCAACTTCAATTTCTCTCAACCAAAACAGTGGATTTAGATCTCTGTACCACTTCAGGTGGAGTGCAGAAATTCATTTAAGAGGTTAAACACTTATCTTTTCCTTCATCCTTTCTAATCCAGCGTTCATGAGAGAGATGTCCAGAGCCCTCAATTTAATGCTCTCCAGACTGCAGAGGGATTTTTGGGTTGTCCATTAGCCTGAGCTATTGCCAGTATCATATACATTGTTAATAGTGAACAAAATTAGGTGCAGAGGAAAAATGCGCTGTGACATAACAGTGACAGAGAGATGGGCCACGGCTGAAATCGCCCCAAGTGAACGAGCACTAAATAATGCATTGGGCATGCTGAGGAGCCACCCTGCATTTAAAGAGGCAAATGTGGATGAAGTAGTCTGGTGTCATGGTGATGACAAGCTTTGAATGTTAATGTTCGGCCAGTGAATGATAGATTGCTGTGGAGGGGAAAAGTGCAATCTGGCAGTTTCTGATAAACAGCACACGAAGCACTTCTTTGAGATTACAGGCTAATTATTTAAATTTGCCTCAGCGTTTGAAAATTAAAATACTTTTCTGACCCCATTCGAGTTGTGAACTGAGAGGGCAAGCCCTCTGTGTCAGTGTCACATTGGGTAACGTTATACACAGTCGGATGAACAAATAGGAGCTGGTATAATCGCTAACACTCCACGTTAATTAAACTTCTTTACTGGGAAGGACAAAAGAAGTGTCAGGATCCAGTTCAACTGAACTCTGTCACCCACAGGACATGAATACAATGAATCTGTGCAAATGAGGAAAAAAAAAAAAAAAAAAAATATATATATATATACTCTCCCTTGAGATATCTTGTTTTGGACAAATTATAAGGCAGCACTGAATGAAAAATTTGCATTGCTCAAAACTAAATAAAATAATAATTCCAAGATGCTAGATGAGATCGAATGTATCAAAATGAAAATTATTGATTTTTTTTTGCATCATAATTGTGCACCAATATTTAGTGCAATATATATTTATACTTATGAGCAAGGCCTAATTAGAGAGTTGTAATAGTCTTTTTCTTTAAATGAATTAAAATATGAAAATATTTAAACATCTTGACTATGATATCTTGCCCAATTCTATGGTAGTTACAAAACAAAAAAATTAGTGCACACAATTTTGCCTCGCTGAAAAGAAAAAAAAAAAAGAAGAAAAAAAAAGAAAATAAACATATGAATAGCCATATCATGTGAACTGTTTGAGTGTAAGACTGGCTATTGTAATATCAGCATCAGGTAAGACAGTCATCTTCATTTCTGTTTTAATTACATATGAAAATTAAATATGTTACTACAAAATAATAATAACAAAATAGTTGATCCCTCTTATTTTGTTTCAGTTATTAACATTTTGCACATTTTGCAAGGGGTATGTAAATTTATGAGCACAACTGTATATCTATGGTTGTAAGACCTTTGAAATGATAGAAACCATTTGGCAAAGTGATATGGAACTATAATGCAGTCAAAGAGCTGCCTTACAGTTGCCTGAAAATAATTGCACACCTTAGAACATTCGTCAGCCAATCAGATTCAAGCATTCAACAGCCCCGTAGTATAAACTAATGTTAACAAATGACACCTTATTGTAAAGTATTACCAAACAAATGGTTTTCAGACAAATGATATAGGGCCTAAAACTATTAGAAAGGTAAGACGTCTGTGACAGACATGGAGGTTAAACCTCCCACGCGAACAAAGACTCTCTACGACATTTTTCTCAAGCATTCAGGGATATGGGACTTTGGAGCCATTTATACATTTTTGGTGTTAATGTATTCAGGTCATTCATTATGTACAACAGAAGGTCTTATGAATATTGCTGAGGCCTGAGGTCAGTGTTCTTGCCGTAGGGTAATTATTTTTGATACTCTGGAGATAGCCAGTTTCCCTCAAACCTTTCAAACGGACGCTTTATTGAATAAGCTCAGCTCTAGCAAACCTTGTGGCCACAGAGGAAATGTAGAGCACAGGATCTGTTGAGCTCTCTATTATCTGACTCTCTGTGAATACAAGAGCATTAAACACAAAGCTTCGGGTCGCTTACTGGTTTTGATCATCATATTCTGGCTAAAGTGACCACATGGGCTAGGCTTGAAAGGACATTCTTCCATATGTTTCTTCCATATGTTTCACAGTATCTGTGATAATGTATTCAACAATGAAACTCTGCACGTGTGATGACTAAACTACAAAAGCAATATAATGTTTCATTGTCAACCAGAAAATTACATTGTTTAAAATGCCAAAGATAAAATTTGTTAATTAAAAAAAGATTACAATACTAAAACAACTAAATATGTGTTATTTTTTGTTTTAAATTAATATTTATTAATTAGTATTATTAGTTAATTTGTCTTTCTATACTTTCCATTTTAATTTTAGTTAAACAATATTTTTTATTGTGTGTTTTGTTATTTTTCTGTTGTTATTTTTTTTAGAATCTATTTAATTTTGGTTAAACTTGGTATTTTTGTTATTTTATTATTATCTTTTTAAATGTGTATTTACATTTAGTTAAATTACAATTTTTTGCTGTGTTTATCATTTTATTAATATTATTAAACAAAAATGTCTACTGTATATAGCTTTTATTAATTATTTCATAACACAAGTTAAACTAAATAAATGTCTTGGCAAATAACTGAGCTCATGTTGTTTTTATTTTCATTTTATTTATTTTTTTTGTTTGTCTGTTTTTACGTTAGCCAGTTGACTTGATAGTAATCTTGTATAAAGCCCATAATCAGCTATTTTATTAGTGAAGTGAAGTACTTTTCTTGTGAAGTAAAGCTCCCGTCTGCTTGAATAGTGTAAGCTGACACATGGCTTTTGGCTGAAATCTTTTCAGCAAATGAAATGTACATACCCCTTTTCCCTGACACACTGGAGTTACGAAAAAAAGAAAATTAATGTTCAATGCATCACACACTTTGTTCACACTGCACACAAATCCAATTTGGTTTTCAAATCCACTGTTTAAAACAGACTGTTGACACTGTCATTTTGCTAGAGATGATTTCCGCTCTGTTTGTTCATACAGTTTAGCAAACATTCAATATATCTACAGCGGCGACAATAGTCATAATTTAAGTGTTTGCATGATGCTTTTCTTTTAATACAGCTGAGAATATAACCCTAAAAGATGGAAAACTGGAAATTTTTGGCTCTGCTCGTGACAGTTATGCACATGAGAGAATATTAGAAATGCTTATTTCTTCCGATATCCTGACTTTTGACCTGTTCTCAAATGAATAAATGCTTGTCCGTACTGTATTTTAATAAGGCTTTGCATTTTACAAGGTGTTAGTCCGACAGCTGACGAAAGCTCAGCACCTTGAGCATATGCTTGAGTGTTCGGTATATAGTCTGAGTCAATTACTCACATGAATGCACTGGGATAAGTACAACTTTTAATCAGGGCTACGGTGACTGCTATAGTTCCTGCAGGATTTAAGGGCTCACTGGAACTTCATCCAGGCTCGCTTTCCACCAACTGTTAGTTACCCAAGCTAGAAACGACGGCAGACACATAAAACCAGAAATTCTTACTGCGGACACAAACAAAGCACTTATAAGCAACACTTAATGAATCCACCACTGCAATGTGTAGAGCAAATGGACATGCTTCTGTATTGACATTTAGGAAGAGGAAACTTCATTTCGGTAGTTCGTAGCATCGATCGACCGCAAACATAACCAATGGGGGGGCTGTTCCTGTTCAAAGCGAGCTCATGCTGGGCAAATGCGAAGAATAGCTCATCGTTGAGCATTATCACACGCTTGGATTTCTGAAATCCATCACGGGGATTCCTCAGAGAGGCAAGCCTTTCCTAAATAGCCACCAACTTCACAGTTAGGTGCTTATTACTTTGTTTCTTTTCTAACGAACAAAGTCGTGCTCCCCTGGCTCTTATGACACTTGAACATTAATTTGATTAATGTTTTAATCCAGACTGACTACATGCAGCCACACAAGAGAACTCAGGAGCTCTCGTTGTCATCCATCAAGCTTGTGGAGCTGTTTATCGATATGCTGGCCCATGAACGTGTTGCACCACCCTACGACAAGGCTAAAAGGCCTCCTCTTTCTTCTGTGAAATGCTTGCCTGTCTAAGAGAGTCATTGCCACAGCAGGGGAAACAAATTACTGTCTTGTCAGAACGACAGTCTTCTTTATTACATATCCAACAGCATTTACTTCAATTAAACAAATGCTTTACAGCGACACTTGATTTATGATATTTCAAGAGTTTTACTAAATGAAAATAAACAATGCTCTTTGAGAAGGGGATTGAAGTAGAACAGCTTTTACCACTGCTATTCTAAGCAACTTCCCGCTGCTAAATGAGAGATGTGACAAAGAAATGTAAAAAAGCAGCTATTTGTTGAGCGCTGAGACATCTGACAATTGCAAATATGTGGCGGTTTGGCTCTGTAGCCTTCCAGCTTTGACACAATTCTCTCTCTGCTGATTCCTCTCAATTGGACAAGAAGGAGAGCTAAATGGAAGTTATGACAGCGAAGCCATTCTCTTAATTGTACACAGGTAGTTGATGGCCACTAGGCTGTGTATTTTGATGAAGCTAATGAAGTTGAGAGCCACTAGCCAGCTGTACCCTTCAGTGATGCTTTATACTGAAGCTAATGAAACCGTAGGGGAGTGTAAACACAGCATTAAAAATTAGCCCAAAGCCTGTCAATGAACTGAGAGGTCCTGTATTTGTATTCGCCAGGCTCTGCTAGCATCTGTTCTCAATTGGGTATGTTCTACCAAACAACGGTTTACATTAGCCTACATGTTTGTATTGTAAAACAGGGAAACCTGAGCACATGATTGAACTAAGAAACATCTGGAACAGAGTGGGGTATCTGATTCATAAATCAGTCCTCTGGGTAAATTGATCTTTTCAATAAACCAGTTGAACTAATTCACAAAATCAGTCTGAATGGTTATTCAGTAGAGAAAATACCCTCAAATAAATATCAAGATGTTATACTTTTTTTGGCATACAAGTATCACTGAATAAAAAGCTAGCTGTAGAAGTCAATATATTGTTTTTATTATTTCCTTATAATTTAACATATCACTGGTTTACAGTCCAGAACAATTCTTTTTACAGCTTTTAAATTCTGTCACTTCTTCTTTTCATGAATGAAAACTTTTCATATACGGTATTAATGAGCATTAGTACCAGCTGCGTATAAACAGTATATACTGCACGTTTTGTTGATCATTGGATCTCATTCGCTAATAATTGTGTGGGATATTCTATAATTAACAACAAATGTAGCTACTGTTACAGCTACTGTTACACATATGTTACACACCGAGTCTGTTACACAGATACTTTTATTAAAGGGGTCATATAATGCCAGATGCTCTTTTACAGGTTGTTTGAAATGAAATGTGTGTTGGCAGTTTGTGTACACAACCACCCTATAATGATAAAAATCCACCTAGTGGTTTTTTTGTAATCTCCTTAAACGTTTTCCTCTTTGTATTTGAGCTGTGTACTAACGGGTTAAATCAAACTAAGGTGCAGCTAGATACGGTTTGCAGTATAGATACACATGAAGTACACTCAAGTACAATCTTCATGCATTTTATTTTAAGTAGCTTATGTTTGTGTACTTGAATTTATAATTATGTTGTATAAACTCTGCAACACAAATGTGACAATCTTTTGGTTATATAAGTAGCTGTGTAACAGACTCCGCCTATTACAAATGTGTAACAGTAGCTGCCTATTACATAACTTCCATAACTTATTTACATGGTAAGCACATTTTGTTTTTATGTAAGTACAATGGCTACTACTAAGTACTTACTAGGTAATCACTCTGTATTATGGACACCTTAAAATAAAGTTATTTATAATTTATGTTTATAATTAATATAAAGTGTAACACTTTCTTTATCAAAAAGTGCTGTTAGTCCATTTGTACTTTCACTTACACTGTGGTTACATACCACATACACATGTAGTTACTATGAAAGTACACAGGTATTAGGGCAACTTAATATAAAGTGCAACCTATTTTAGAACCAAAATTACAGATAGATCATGCTTTTGATTGTGGTGAAATGCACATTAAATTACACACACGACCCTCACAACACTTGCAAAGTCAAGCAAAACCCTGCTGATTTTAAAAGCACTGATGAAATATTTCTTGTAATGCGAGACCACTGGACTGCAAGCACAGTTAGAGATATACATATTTCAGATCTAAAGTGCCATGTTAAGCATTAAAATAACTTTGATTTTGTGCCTGTACTAAATAAATAATTCTGTCTTTATTTTAGGAACAGAAAGCATCCAGCATTGTGAGCATTTGTGTGAATAATATTACCTGCCTAAAGCTTTGACTGGAGCACAATGAAAGTGAATTAGGAAAAGGGTGTTTCATATGACTCATGAGCTTTATACCTATGAGCTAAGTCATAGAATAGCTTTGTGTGTGGAACAAAGTTGTTATTTACTGAAAACCAGTAGCTTTCTAATCATAAAGGAAATAGTTGTGCTATACAATTTTGCTTTAAAACAGCCAGTAACATGCATTTTTTTTTTTTTTTGTCAACTGAAGTAAACTATCTGTGCTTAGAGTCAACACTCAGAAGCTGTGTCTCAAATCACACCCTAAAGCCTCATTCACTGTCCCCTACATTATCGTACTAATACAGCATAATCCACCTAACAGAGAGAATGAAAACAAACGAGTGAATTCAGATACTAATGAACACCTGCGGAATCAGTGATGGCAAGAGAAACAAAATGACTAACTGAATTACAGACACAGCCTTAGATGAAATCAGCCGAAATAAAATACATCTCTCAAGATTTCTGCAGATGATAATTGAACAACTCCACAAACAGTACTGCAGCTTCTCTAGTTACTAATCAGGGGTGCATTTAAAAATTGAAAACTAAGTGAAACTTAAAAATATAGTTAGCTAATGATGCTTTTGGGGAAATGCATCTCTGATTGACTTTATTTCTGTAAGAGGTCTAAAGTTCTTATTGAGAATTACAGAGGTTTAGATGTTAATGTTGTTTTTATTGAAAATGAATAGTTTTATTTTACCATTATGGAGGTTAATGTTTCCTTTAGTTCAGCTCTTGACCCTTGACTCTTGCATTTGTTTCTTTGGATGCTGTAATGTGTGGTTGAAGCCACTTTTTTTTTTTTTTGTAGGTGATGATGGTTGTATTATAACGTAGCTTGATTTTCTGATCTAAAGTCTGATGTGTCCTAAACACATTTCAACAGTGAATATTTTGTTACATTAATTTTAATAATGCTGCAGTGATGAGCTATTAAAATGAAAATGTTTTGAACCACTGTGTAACTTAAAATCACAGATATGAAGAATCAGCATATGATTCTCAACAGTGGTGGTGATCAGTAATGTTTTCAGATGAACAGATAAAGCTGAACATCACAAAACTAGCGACTAAAAAAAAGAGGAACAGCAAAAATAGAGGCATAAAAAGAAAATACTAAGAAGATTCAGCTGCATGTTTTATTCATGCTGCAATGCATGCTGGGAATCATGGATGACTTGCATATATGCCATCACCCAGAATGCATTGTGGCAGGAAGCTTTCGAATTGTCACTATTGTTGAGATTCATAAGCTGATTCTTGATGTCTAAGTTATGCAAAAGCTAAAAATAGTTTGTGCAGCACATGTTTCTAAACTTCTTCAAAATGTCATTATCACAATAGTTCTGGATCTCATGATGCAGTGTTATGGTGTGTGCACACCAAACGTGAAGCGAATATGTGCACCGCATCACTTGCTCAAGATTACTCGCAGGATGTTGTCCATGTCACTCACGCGAATAAAAACATTGAGCGATCAACCACAGTGGAGATAACTACAATCGCTGTTTTGTAGTTGTCGTTAAAGTCCCAAATATAGTGAAATGCCAAAGGGCGACAAGTCTGGGATCACGGCACTATCCAGAGGAGGATGAGTAACGTTTATTGATCCTGCATTATTGTGTGTTATATTTTACCTAACACTACTGTATACTGATATTATTATTGTTCATCATTGATAACATCTCTGTAGCTGTGTTATTAAAATACAACTCCGACTACAATTGATGTTAATTGTTTTCTATGCTCCAGAGAGCTATAATAATGCTTTCTTTCACTTGATTCAACTGAACGTGTCAATAAGCTCTTCACTGAGCTTAGTTGAAATTTTTGAAGTTGCACAGAAGACAACTGAGGTGAATATCGCACATTTGCGGGAAATGATGTTTGCAAACAAATTTCAGGAGGAGCACGCACAAGTAATTAGCACGGCTGGCTCCTTATTTCCTAATCATGCCATCATCCTATCAGAGCAAGAGATCCTCCTATAAATAATACAAGCCCCCTTTCCTCAACATCTCGTTCAGAGCATCCCTCCGCCACCCCGGACTCCACTGTTCGAGCTATCCTTCCTCCGGGGGGGTTCTCGGGGATCGGGCCGGACGCTGAGCTCTGTCCGCTACATTGTAACCATCAGCTGGATGTGCCAGCACAGACCACTGGATGGCACTCCAGCACTCAGGACTCCTTTTGTGTGTTTGTCTCTGCTTTTCTTTCCCGGACTCTTATTATGAATCTATGTTCAGTCAGGACTTTTACTCTGAAACTGTTGTCACTGCCCACCTTGTCAGCTCCCGGACATCCTGTAGCATATAAGCCCTCATTTGTTTGTTGTTAGCACGGATCATTGTCTCAATGTTTTGCCGTCAACCCTAGCCTAGTTCATTCGTGTTCCTGTTCCCTGTTTTCATTGCCATTTGGATTACCCGTTGCCGATTACTGCCTGTTTCCTGGATTTTCTCTCTGTCTCTCCCCATGGACTGATTTACGGTATTTGACCATTGCTCTGTTTAAACGTTTCTGCTACTGTCTATGCCTCCACTCACTTTGTTTGCCGGCACTTGATTTCTGCATGTCCTGACCCTGAGCCTAAATAAACTCTCTTGCATTTGAACTCGAACGCTTCACGTCCTTCCTTGTGACATACATACATATATATATATATATATATATATATATTAGGGCCGGGACTCGATTAAAAAAATTAATCTAATTAATTAGAGGCTTTGTAAT
>JAUMHE010000063.1:1376767-1388528 GCA_032359235.1 Enteromius mattozi | reverse complement strand
CTCCTGACCTCATGTTGGGAGAAATCAGAAATACAGAGCATTGTGTGCGGTGTGTGAACACAGTGTAGTTCTAGACTGATTGTAAATGCGCATTAATTTATTTCACTCTTAAAAAACAGATTTAGTATTCATCAAAATTAATTAAAATAAACTCAGAACATGATGCAAATCTGCAATAATTAAATTACACAAATGTATCTCATTTTATTCACCAATGTCTTTACTGCTGACCTTTAATGATCCAGTTCAACCATACTTACAGGCAAAAATGACTGTGCTTCATTGTTTTGTTGTTTTATTGCTGAAGAGTATTGCATTTTTTTCGCCTGTATTCTACTTTACAGATGTGAATTACTTTTTCTTCAGTCTGAGGTTTATTCGTGACACTTTTTGGTGTGAAATTTTACATTGGCTATAAATAGAGCTTCTCATATTAAAACCAACACTCAAGCTCTGCTCATATTTAAAGAGTAATACAAAAGTAATGTAATGAATTACTTTCCATAAAAAGTAACTAAGTAACGTAGTTAGTTACTTTTCTAGGCCGTAACCCAATATTGTAATGCATTGACCCAAAACTGCACATGAGTTCATCACCAAAAGCAGTCAATATCACGTGATCTAATTTTCTTTGGGCTTTTCTTTCAATAACAAATTAACCCTAAAACTAGAGAAAAACTGGAAGTCAGTTGTATTTTAACAGCATGTGCTCATCACTAATGCTCAGTCAGCACTTACAATTACTGTCACATTGCACTTAATAGAAAAAAAGTTTGTGAGTCAAAACCCCTTGCAATAGTTGTGTGTACTGTGGACACCTGTGTATATATATATTTATTTATTTATTTTTTTTGCAACATTTTTGCTGTTGGAAGCGTTTCATTTATTTTTGTATTGCATTTTGGGGATCCTTTTGCATCATGGACACCTACTATGTCCAGGAAGGCTGCTGCAAAGTGGCTTTCCCACAGCAGTTACAGTATTAAGAACTGTAAAATGAACAGTAAACAACAGGCAGTTCTGCTGCCAGTATTTTACTTGTAATTTAGAGGAGAATTTATTTATTTATTTTATTTTACCGCTTTAATTGAAAATACACAAAAAAACAAACAAGCAAAAAAACAGTACTTTGTTGGTGAAGCCAGTTAATTACTGTTACTTAAAGTGAAGATATTTAATGATGATAAACTGAATAACTGGTCTTTCCAAATGATTGTTTTAAAAATCTTGCCCCTTCCTTGTTAATATGTTTGCAGATAAAGGATTTTTATTTTGTAGTTGTCTAATGACACTCTTGAGGTATTTGATATCTTTTTCTCTTGCCTTTTGCCTCTTAGGGCAAATCACTGTATTTATTAAGCAACTCACTCTATTATTTTGTACGTTTTATTGCATGATTTGTTATGTTTTATGCATTGTGTCTTGATATTTTATAATGACCAGATGTTGGAAAAGACCTTTTTTCACGAATGACTGGAGGACGAGGTTTTGTAGTACTTAAGCAAAACCACAAAATGTGATACTATCAGCCCTGAATGACAGTGTTTTTTAGCACCATCAGTTCTTCTCACTTTATGTCCCTATAAACCAGCTCTCTGCAGCAGAAATCACCCAGCAACATGGAGAAGTGTGAAGAAAAAACAAGAGTGAAGTGCGAGCCCTGCAAAATGCTAATAAGGATACAGCATTGAGAATTTATGATGTTTTTAATGGCTGAAAAATATATTCAAAATAGTAGATGAATTAAGAGATTTGCTGTACGGTTGGCCTTGTTCCAAATATACAAGCATTGCAAAAAACTTTATTATTGGTGTTAGAGTTTACTTATTATTTTGGTATTCAAACAACTTAAACCCTTCAGAAACACAAGTACTTGATACTTTATTATTATTATTATTAGCAGGGGTTAGTTTATGCAATAAATACATGTGCCTTGACTTGTATTTGCCTTTTAATTCATGTGCTTTATATTGTTCAGAAAAGGGTAGGTTGACAACTGAGGACTGAAAACTTTGAGTGTCAAAAACAAATGTGCTGCACGAGTCTTGAAAAGTGAAGCCCCCAGGTGACAGGCTGCACTACACCCTCTCCATATAATCTAACGGGACATGAGACAAACTAAATAGTCAAACTGCACTTCAAATCATTTGTTTTTACAAAGATTTCCATCATTCCGTCATCAGTTTGTTTTTCTAACAAGTTAGCTATAAACTACTTTTTTGATGTCATAAAAACGGGGTGTGGTGTCTTGATTGTGAGCTTGTGATTGGGTCAGCAGGAGTTTGGGTGGGACTTAGATTCTGTGGCTCCACCTCACGATCTCTACTCTCTACTGTTTCCTTTCTCTACATTCCAAGGTTGTGAAAGGAAACCATGACTGTTCTTTACGGAATGCTAGCAAATACAAATATGGAAATTGAGGTGAAGTCGAGCATGGTCAGGTTAACTTTAGCTTGATGTTACATTCTTGTGTATCGTCTGAAGGATCAGCATGTCACTCTTCTGCTTTACTTACAGTTGCAGATTAATTTCTTCATAAATGAAGTGTGTTGTTGTGCCCTAGTACCTCTAGTTGTCATTTCTCACAAGTCCAGTGGTCTCCTACATGCCCTGGACTTCATAAAAAGTGTGTATTCTTGACCTTATGGTTCTTCTTGAGGGCAGATAATTAGATAAGTCTCCTGATACAACTGATTTCATTCAGTCTGTCATCATTTACTATCTTAATTGCATGCCGTTTTTTTTTTGTTTTTTGTTTTTTTCTGCTATCTCGTTAGTCATCTTGCTATCTGGACTGTACCACAGTAATTGCATTGTAATTTCCATTGAAATAGTTTTGGTAGGGAGTTTTGCTTTGATATGTCAACGATAAACCACTTCTGTGGTAATTAAATTCAGGTTTGCAAACTGTGCATTCCTTTATTGTAGTTACCCGTCACCGTTCCAGTTCTTATGCTGCATTATGCATTATTTAATAACATCACTGTTACTAATGTAACTGCACTTATATGAATTCCAAATTCAGCAATAGGCCAGTCACCACCGGAAGTACACAAGCAAATTGTGTTAATTTTGTATACAAAAAATTAACATGCTATTTTTATGGCACTATTTTACAGAAATTAATTCAGCAAAATATATATAAATATAAATAAAATAAAAAAATAAATATGCAACAAGGTGTCACTGGGGCCTTAAATCTTATTTAACCCCCCAAAAATGGCATATAAGTACCTTAAATGTACATATTAATGCCTCAAGAGTTTATTTAAGTACATAATATTAGCACTTTTTGAAAAGGTAACACTCCAGTGAACCAGTGAAAGCTTTTGTACCTTTTTTTTTGCTGAGAGTGTATGAACACTTTTTAAACGGTGTTGGAGTCCTAATACTGCTTCTGGCTAATGTGGCTTCCAGCCAAAACATTTGCAAGACTTTAGCTGGCTCTTGCCGTGCCCTACAGGACAAAGTTATTGCACGTTGTGACACACTGCGACGCAGTAGAACTCAGCAGAAGCAGGAATTGAAGCTTGCTTCAGGCACGATCTTCCCTTCATCCTGTACTTTGCTGGGCATCTCCAGCCACTGCTAAACAGCCTGTTGCTGGCAGATCCTCGATCAAGGTTTACATTTATATTTATGCTTTTTGCTGACACTTTCCTACTAAAGTGACTATAAAGTTTACTGATGACCTAGCACCTCTGAGCTGGATACCGATGCTTAACTTCTACTGCATGTGTATTATCAAAGTGAAATAACAGCACAGTCATCATGCATAATGGCATCGCTTGCAGCAGTCACCAAGGGATGCTTTTGATACAGCCTGGCTATTGGAAAAATACTTTATGCACCTCTAAGTCTTTTAGATGGTCCCACCGAGTTGCTCAGGTTTAGTCGTGGATATAATTGGTCCATGCTACGGTATGTCATGCTGTCTCCTTAGGTGAATATATTCTTAGGATTTATTCTCTTATAAGTCAAGTCACCATAGTGTACAGATAAGGAAGATAAACAGGAAATAGCAGATAAACATGTTTGTAGATTCTGATGTACTGTATAGCAGCTCTGAAACACAATAGCATCATTATTTTGCCAGAGCTGTAGTCAGGTCCAGCTTTGTCGAGTCCAGGACAAGTCCAAGACCAGACTAGTCGAGTCAGAGTCAAGACAGAGTCCAAAGAGGTTCGAGTCCAAGTCAAAATCTGCAAAATGTTAATTATTTTACCAAAATAAGAGGGATCATTCAAAATGCGTGCTCTTTTTTATTTAGTACTGACTTGAATATGATATTTGACATAAAAGACATTTACACATAATCCACAAGAGAAATAAGTCTTTTTTTTCTTAGAGATAGTTGTTGTTAATGAGTCACTTGTTTGTCATGAACAGTTGAACTGCCTGCTGTTCTTCAGAAAGGTTCTTCAGGTCCCATTAATTCTTTCAGCATTTTTGTTATTGGAAGCCGTTCCAAAAATGACTGTATTTTTTTGAGATCCATTTTTTCACACTGAGGACAACTGAGGGACTCATTTGCAATTATTACAGAAGGTTGAGATGCTCACTGTTACTTCACAAGGGAAAATGATGCATTACAAGCAAAGACTTTGAATTTGAAGATCAGGGTACATTTAACTTTTTTTGTCCTCTGGGAAAATGTAAGTATCTTCTGTAGCTTCTTAAGGGCAGTACTAAATGAAAAGAAAAAAACAAAAAACAAACACAATTTTCCCTTCTGAAGCATTAGTGAGTATCATTCTGCAAAATAATTGTAAACTTTTGACCTGTTTGAACTGTAAATAAATACAATTTACAAGTTGCTTGATTTTGTGTAAGTTTAAGGAATATGAATATTTACTTAAAAACCATTTACTTGCATACATTACAGCAAGTCAGAAAATGTAACTAATTATTCATGTTTTCTGGGAGGTTTCGGGGGCGGATCCAAATGCAAGCTCTTTATTCAAAATCGTGGTCAGAACAGGCAGGGTCAAAAACCATGGCAAACAGGTATGTCGGAGGCAGAGCACAAGGAAAGTCCAGTAGGCTAGCAGGGTCGATCGAGTGGCAAGCAAAGTCCAAAATGGGGCAAGACAGAGCAGTGAAAACACACGGAAAACAAGACAGAACAAGAAGTTGGGTTAACACTTTGTAGGAGATAAACACACAATACTTAGCGGATAGGCTAATGCACACAAACTGCTTTTAAAGTGGGTTAACGAGGGGGTGGAGCTGATCAATTGTCATGGGAACCAACAAGGGGGCAGAGACTGAACAGGGGAACACTGAAACAGTGGGGAACACACTTCATAATAAGAGTACAATGCAGAAACACAGACAGGGGTAACACACATAACAGTCCGTGGTGGAGTGCCCTCTGGTGGAGCTCGATGGCACTCTGGCCGGTGATCCTAACACAGGTATGTTTGATCAGGGTTGGAATGATTTTTTTTTTAATTATGAAGCAGCGGGGTAATATAGTAGTTCAACAGTAGCTTTCCTTTTTATACCATGAGCAAAACATTGCTAAACATGAGTCAAACACAAACACCAAAACCAACTGACGAGAAGACCTAAAGAAATAAACCTGCATTTGGTGAAGTGATATGAAACTGTAATGCGGTCAAAGAGCTGCCTGGAACTACGTTCGCTGTGCGGTTCACTGAAAATAATTGCACACCTTAGAATGTTCGTCAGCCAATCAGATTCAAGCATTCAACGCCCCTGTAGTATAAGCCAGTATATATGCTCTGTGCAAGTGAAGTTGACTGTAGGGCATGTCTGCAAGTGAGTTTTGACTTGCTTGAGTTGCAAACTGTTTTAGTTGGTTCACTTTGATTTGGTGAACTGGTTCATCCAATTCACAACAAAGAACTGATTCAAAAGAACAATATGCTTGCGAATCAAAAATCACTGGACCTTTTTCCTGAAGAAATGGATTTCAGACAATAATGTTTAGACTATTGCACAGAACAGTTGCTTCACTTCATAAGAAATCAATAGACCTATATCATCAGGATCCATGGGTACTTATTTAGTGTATATACATACATACATATATATATATATAAATCTTAAATTAAAATTAACAGTAAGTGTTCACCACAATTTTATTCAATTTTTAATATGTCAGAAATAAGTAACAAAACCAGAACATTCACTTGAATAAAGACAAATTAAGAGGATAAATGCATTAAGCCTGAAAAGGAAGTGAATTGTTTGTGACTCCTGTGTTGCTATCAGAGATTTGAGAGAAAGCTTCTCTGATCTCCACCCACATGGAAAAATAACCCACCTACAGTAGGTTGCCTCAGATTAATGGCAAAGATGAAACAGATTTAAAAATAAACAACATGAAGATTTAAACATACATGACAAGAGGACACGTTTGGAAAAAAATAAAAATAAAATAAAAATAAAACTTAAGAGACTTTTTTTTTTCTTCAGCGTCCCAGATTTCCCAAGGGTTCCAAAAGTTTGAATATTCAATGTCTGTTGCCATGACAGAGCAGAGCTCATCATACAAAATTCATACCTCTGGATACAAACAGTGATATTGCACAGTAATGAAGCAACTAACATTTCACCAGATTGACTGAGATGATGGATAATGGTGGGAGGTTATCTTTCAATCTGCACTGAAAGTATGTCAAACAATGTCAAACATCATTCTTTGTCCGGCCTTCAGCGATGTCATTTTCTAAATATAATTAGTAGTTTATGGGACATTCAGTGAGTTTGGGTGAACTGTCAAGTTTTTTTTTTTAATTATAAATTCCCTCTTTGGCAGCTCGATAAAAGACAGAGCTTATTCTGAAAACCAGCAGCGTTCAATAAAAGGGATTACTGAGCCAACCTCACTCATTTTGACTCACTGCTGGAGAAACGATCACTTAGCATCTGCTTAGACTTTTAGAAAACACCCCAGACGCTGCTAAGCCATGAGCTCAAAGGTATAGATTTCTGAGAAATAATTAGAATACTTTAGGTAGTATCCCTTTTTCTGTACCTCCCTATATTTTCCAAGCAAAGTTAAAACGTTCAGTGTTCTCACACTTGCCATATAAAGAAAGACAAATAAAATCATCTGAAATCAATCCTCTACACTGAAGCAAAAACACACATATTGCTATTTTAAATATCTGAAAAAGTACATATTCATATACGTATAGTTTTTGTAGTTTCTAATAATTTCAGAGTTTTTCATACCTTCTTGATATAAACACTCATGGATGGTTGACAGAAGCCCAAAGCCAGCATTTGTTTAGATGTATATGTTATGTACAAGGTAACCTTCTTTCTTAATGCATTTTTGCATAATCTTTCCAAACAAAAAGAGGCTCTGTTAACATTTCAGTCTTTATATTTGATTTTAGCATATTAATAATCACTTTTTTATAATGCAAACTAATAATAACAGCTTTTATGGTTAGATTTAAAATGCTTCGCTTTTTAAATCCTTTTGTTTTTGCATTTGTTTTGTCAAATAATTCTTGCAATATTTTATGTGCAGTGATTAACAAAAAAATATTAAACTTAGTGAAACTAAAACTAGGTTAGATTAGGGTTTTAAGGTTGATAATAGAAAGACTTCTGAAAGATGAAAATCAGTTTTCAATCAGATTTCACATCTTTTTAAAACAAAACAAATACTTGTTTGCAGGAGCAGCAAGTTTTACAGTATGTATGTTATGCATGCAAATTTATGGTGATTGTTCTGGAATACATTTTGGTGCTGCTTGGAAATGAAACGTCCATCTGTTGATCCTGAAGAAAACCTTCCGAAAGGACCTTTCTAAGCAGTTATTTTTGAGCTCTTCTGTCTGGAATGACCCCACAACAGGATTGTTCTCTTTTCAAAGTCTCTTGCGTAGGCATCATCTGTGCTGTTTGGCATATGCACCTACAGGATAATCTCTGACATAACAAGACATTGCTATACTACAAAAATCATGTATTTATATCCATGGCCGCAAGCAAGGTTTTAGAAAGGTTCAAACACAGCTTGTTTAGGGGCATATGTGATTTTTCTAAAAGTCAGGAAAGTGTAACCAAGTTTATTTAATTAATGTAAAATATACACACTTGATTTTATGACTAATACGCTTAAAATGGGTCCACTGAGTTGTTCATTTAGTTGTCAAGCAAATTTTCGAATATTAAATGTTTTCTTAAATCTTACATCTCATTTTTTGACCATTAAAAGCATCAAACTGGAATTTACTTTCGAGGAGTAAAGGGAGAGGATGTGCAACTAATGTGAGATGAACAGTTTCTATGCTTACGCTATCTTTTTGAATACCGCAATAACTTGTGCAGTAACTGAACATCTTGTGTACAGTTGAACATGAACATCCTTTTACCTTTTTACCATTTATTAGATGTATTGTTTTCTTCATTTGATTAAATTATGCACTTTTTCAATTTCAATTTATTTGTACCAATAAAATGACAATAAAGACATTCAATACAGCATCTTTTTATTTGATTTGATTTTTTTTTTTTTTTCACTCTTGAACAGGTTATCAGCTAAATTGTGAAAATCAGTAATGTTGGCATTGCACAGTATTTGCCAAAGTACAGTTGCTATTAAGCAATTATATCTGACTTTTCTTAAACAGCTTGAAAAAAATAAATAGATTAATAGTGGATACAGATTTAGTGGATTTAGAAAAGCTAAAGTGCTGTATTCCAGAAGTAGAACTCTCAATTTTAATGATATGATATTTAGGGTCATATTAAATGTTCAATGTTGAGCTAGAGCACAAAGTGCTCAGTATTTTAAGGGGTCCTTGACTAGAAGTAAGACCTGGAGTGCACTGAGGTCAGCATAGCCACGGGCTAATGTGGGCTCACACAAACTCTGGTGAAGCATTTGAGGAAAATATGTGACATTTTGAGTCCCAATTCACATGCATCCAACTCTAAATGAGTGCATCCCAAAACACTGAAACCTGTGCAAAAGTCGCCTCCACAATTCAAGGGAGTTTTGTTGTGGGTGGTTGCCAGTGCACTTGGCAGGATGCACTTGCCAGTACACACTTAGTATATCAATATGAACTGGGATTCAGCTTTTCTCAATTAAATTGCTGTTGGAGCACTCTATTCCTCCCTCTCCTTCTCTTTCCTTTAAAACACACGCACTGTGCTAAATGCTAGTGTGGCGTTAAGTGCCTCCATGTGTGAAATGGCTAGTAAACAAATTAAACTAATGTGTGGGAAGCATTCTTGCTGTAAAATGGCTGCTGCGAACCCCTCCAACCGGTTGTCAGGCGCCTGAAGCTCAGAAGGTGTCGAACTCCTGAAGAAAAGAAACCTGGTGATGCATATTCAGCACATAGCCTTAGCTAACCCACACACCATAATCAGTCATGAACCGCTCACAGCATGTATTTGAAAAGTCCAGGAAAGATGGAGATGTAAGTTTCATGCATATCTTTTTGAACTCCAAGAACGACAGAGCTTTTTATATTTGCAGCCACTTCTGTGAATCCATTTTCAAGCTCTAATTAGCACAGCTCTCAAAATGAACCGTAATTAAATCTGTGCTTTGAGATCGCTACCACTAAATTGATTGCTCATTTTACAGCCACAACCTCCATGGTCTGAAGTCTACAACAGCAGAGCTAATGCCATGTTCCAGGCATAGTCGGAGGTGAAGATACTCAGGTTGAATTAATTCCTGTCTATCTTACGTCATATCAACATAATAAGATGGTGATATGACTCACCAAGACAATTTCATTTTCCTATTTCAATTATGGCACAAACAATCCATGAACTCAAATTGCAATTATATTATCTCATCTATATTTACCCTCATGCCCTCTTAGAAATAGGCACTTGAATCATTGTGATTCATTTAACATTGCAGATTTCTTTTTCAGTAATACAAATAACAGTACATATAAATTCACTATTTTTATCTGTAATCACTGCCATATTGGAAATGACATTAAATGCCACTCCCCTGAATTTGGAGTTAAATTAGCTGACCTAAAATTGCAAGCAAAAAAATATCAACCCTCATATTGTATTGAAAATGCGTATTTTGTTTTCCTGGTCACAAATGACCTACCATTTAACTTGCTTGTAAATCTCCCTTAGTACTATATTATTGTAAAAAACTGGATTCAGTCAACCTGTTTTCATTAAAATCGCACATATTTTGTATTTCTTTTTTGGAACTGGATAATCATAGACTGTAGTTTATGAATCTCAGTGTTTGAGTGGAAAAAAAATTAGGTGCATAACAAAGATCGGTCAATCATTTGGTTCCAACAAGATAAATAAACCTGTCCAAATTGCAAGAAAACAAGTTAATAAAAAAGATTGAATCCTATTTTTGGAAACAGCATTGGATAAGAGAGAGTTATAAGCAATTTTGTTTGTAGACTGGTCATTTCTGATCTGAACACAACGTGTTAAGTAGAGAAGGAGGATGAGGCTTCCTTGTTGTTACAAATGCAGCATAATGATTTAAAGAAGCATTTTTCACACCAGTGTCATGAACACAGATACGCAAACAACAGCATTTTCTTAAAAATATTTCCTTATTTTTTTACTGTAAGGGCATGAAAGCATCAGGAAGCACTGTGCACTACATGAAAAGGCTTGCTGACAGAGACTGGCGTACAAGGTTTAGGGTGGGTTTTAAACTTCAGTCTAGCATGTTGAGCTGAGCAAATCTATTTGAGCTGAACAAATCTGTAATATATTTTAGGACATCCTCAAACCACAGCATCAGGTCAGAGCTGTCAGACAAAATGGAATTGTGCCTCAGAAAACAAATCCTTCATGTCTACATGCAGAAAAAAACATGCAGACATATAAAAGTATCATATACAAGGCAGCCTGAGACCAAAGTGGTGCTTTCTATTCTGTCTTGAAATGCTTCTTCATCCAAAACTCTGTAAAAGACACCATTTTGAGTAAAATTTTATTTATTAATGTCATTTCATGTTTCAAAGAGTCTTTCATCAGATTCTTCAAAGGCCCTATCCTAGGGTGTTCATCCTTGCTCCTGGAGGGCCAACGTCCTGCAGAGTTTAACTCCAACCTGCTCAAACACAGCAGCCTGAAAGTTTCTAGGAGAGGTCATGAAGACGTTTATTAGCTGGTTCAGGTGTGTTTAATGACGCTAAACTCTTGTCCTGTCCAAATATCTTGTGGTTGTTGCATTTGACCACTTAACTTGACATATGTCCTGTATGTGGCCCAAGTGTTCAAGAGAGCACGAAGACCACGACTGAGTGTAGAACTTTTCATTGTTAATGGGACACACTTTAGTGTTGTTTACAGGGCTTTATTTTTATTTCAATACTTAGCATTTTAAAATCAACTACTAAATGTACTTCCTTGGACAGATCGTACAATTTAATTGGCTGTTCTTTTAATTAAGTGAAAAAAAGCAGTTCTAAATGTTGCTCAAAAAAATATCAGCACTACTCATCTATGCACCAATAAAATGTGCAACCCAGGCTCATTGGAAATACATGCTTCTAAATACATTTCTGCAGCACCGTTTTTATGTATCTTACTATATGTTTTGTTGCATTTTCAAAGTGAAACGTCCTTCCATAGGCTCATTGGAAAACAACCTTTTCTTGCAAAACTTTTACCATAATGCATGATTTGTAAACTAATACATTCTGATATTTGCATCACAAATTTGTAACCCAAAGGTCGCGGGTTCGAGTCCCAGGTCCGGCAGGGATTGTGGGTGGGGGGAGTGAATAACCAGAGCTCTCTCCACCTTCAATAC
>JAUMHE010000063.1:1345632-1355844 GCA_032359235.1 Enteromius mattozi | reverse complement strand
TCCTGCGTTTGTGGTGTGTGGTTGTGGTCATCCGTTCGTCCGTCTCCGTCTCAGTGTGGCACTTCATCCTCGTCTATCTGGAACAAAAGGGATACATCAGTATTCAACGGATTATCAAGCTAACCTGACTTATCATTGATTACTCACCTTTCAAAGACTGTTTATTCATTCATTCTGTGGAAATAAACATTATTGTTATACTTACCATCTGGGTCCCCTCCGCTTCATTACAGTTAGTCAGTAAATGTGGATCGTATCAACAAACACACTATGCAATGATCATGCTATATCATAGGCTATTGGTCTCATGACTGTGACAACATCAGTCTTTAAACATCTCTCACTGTATGTTCACAGAAATCACCATGATTGATTCACAATGCCAGTCTTTAATCTGGGACAGCCGAAAGTGTGAAATGTGTTCAGGGCTTTATAACAGCCCAAAACAGTATTGTTTCAAACTGGGAGGCTTGTGAACCAAATCACATTTATTTTCATAGTAAACGTCATCATATGTCGCCATGCTGGTCTTATCTGCACAGCTCAAATGTTGACAAAATATGATGTTTCAATGCTTTCCAGTTCAACAGATTTAGTCTTATGACACTTCTAAACATATGACCTTGCTATGAATCAGGTTAAAGTCAAGCTAATATATGCAAAATCAAATGTTACTTTAGTTCATGAGTTACCGTATAGCTAAGAGAATTTGCATTTAATGACAAAACTGAGCAAAAGAGCTCAGTGAAGAAAATGAAATTTCTGATTCGAAAAAATGGCATCTCCTCCAGTGCATTAACATCACCCTTCAGGAGCATTAAGCTGAAGCCTGCAATGAATCAAAAGCCAGAATCCTAAAAGGTTCCAGATGACCTCCCAAGATTAATGTTTGATTTTCATTGAACAGAACAAAGTGTGCGAGTTTGTGTGCTAGAAAGAAAAGCTTCCACTTTGTCATTTACCTGTTGAACTCACAAAAAATTTGAACAATGCTTTAGTATCGCCCGCAAGCATTTAATTTAACAGCGCTGTGAGTCGACTGCAGTACTGGCACTCCCTTCAAATTAAACACCGAAGCCATCTTAATGCATGAAAATGTCATGGGGAAATCAGGACATTTTAATCAGGCTACTCTCCATTATTAAAATGCTCTGATGCAGAGAGATACCGGCATTGAGAGAAGCTGGATGAGAGTGTTATTAAAACAAAACTATAATCAGTCCATAAAATGAGACATTAGACAGGGTGCCATGTTTTGATGTGCTCGTTTTGGGCCGAGCCTTTCACTCCTCCCAACTCCGACAAGGTAATTGGGAAACAATTTGAAACGGACAGTGAAAAAGTGTGGGTTTTTACCAACCAGGTACTGTTTCCCTTCACAAGCATGACTCTATTTTCAGCTCTTTTTAAGTAAGTGCTTTACTGAGTTCCAAGCGCTAAAGGGTTTGTTTATTTTAACTTATCCACTTCTTTTAGCCATGCCAGTCGCCTGCACAATATTAACATGGCTCCCCTTTTAGTTTTTAATTTAGTCAGTGCCATTGTCTGGGATGAATCAGATTGGCCGATTTTTAATTACCTGCGATAGAATCACAGTTTCTCATTAAAAAGTGAGAGCTGCTTTAAAGCAGCAGTGACAGGACACACCGGCAGATCTTTCAAAAGCAAAGTTGGATGTTTTATCAGTTGGAACAGAGCTTTTTGTTGCAGTATTGCTTTGCTATGGAAATGCTTTAGATAAAGCACTTCTACGTAAACCATTAATTTGATTTTAATAGATGCTTGCCAAACCTGTCGCTTGGGGCTGGAGCTAAAAGTGATTCAGGCTTTATTAGCTTGTGATCGGAGAACAGGTTGACTTCGCTTACTGATGCCATGAGTAGGATGAACCCTCACATCTTTAGGATATAGCTTTACTCTTGAACTCTTCTTTCTCAAGTGCATCATCTTCTGGTGTAGGAACTGAATAAGCCTGTCTGTGTAAAGTTTGCATGTTTTCCCTGTGTTGAGGTATACATGTAAGATTGTCCAAATACCTTAAAAAGATTCCATTTGTATACATGTTGGTTTAATATAGTTTTCAAGAACTTTTGGTAGTTTGGTACTATTTTTATTTTTTGCAGTAAATTATTGCAATTACACTTGTCTGTCTGTTATATTTTTTACACTGTACAAATTTTAGGGTAATTGTAGCAGCTCAAAATATCCTTAATATAGTTACGTGCCAGTGGATGCCTGCATATTTCGGTCTTACATTTATTTTTATTTTTATAAAATGATTGATTAGGTTTTGGGGAAAGTGCAACTAAATGTAAAAAAAAAGAAAAGAAAAAAAAAAGTTATTTAGTGATGAATGACCTGAGAGAATAAGTGGCCAAATTGGGTTCTTTCTTCAGAAACTGTTTTCAAAATAATGCACCAGTAATAAGCAAGTTTATTTATTATTGAAATCTAACTCAATCTGATATAATCACATGATTATTCACATGGTGCAGATGATTGGTTTCTTCTGCATCAACAGCCAATGAGCTCAGTCAAATTTAGTACTTGCTGTAGCAGTTGCAGAAATCCTCCACCTCCCCCACCTCTACAGGTCTGTAATGGAATAATGTCACGTATGTTACATTTGGGGGTTATTTTATATATGTTACACGTGCAGCAGCAGTGTTACATGCTCACAGCAGCATGTCTGTGGATGTATTGACAGTACCAAATCTCGTTACTTGATCCTGCCGCACAGCAGCATCAGCAGTGTAACACATATACACAAGTCAACATTTGAAGTGGATCAAAAACTTTTCACCAAAGTTGTCCTAAAACCAGAACAATGCCCGTTCTGGTCTTAGGACAACTTTCATTAACATTTTTGATCCACTTCAAATGTTGACTGCTACATTTCTATTACTGTATTCTCACTTTAAAACGCATAACTTTTGCGGTTGCGCCTATCGTTTACACTACTCCGGCGTTTTCCCCTCTTGAAAACAGAGACTTTTGAAAATGGTTGCGTTTTAGTGTAAATGGAGCAAAACTAAGACTTTGAAAAACGATGGCATGGCTGCCCACATTCTCTCTGCGTATCCTTGACGACTGTGCAAACAATAACATCATGTTTGTTGTTCTACCCATAAATATGCATTGGCAGATTCCCCATTCGATTGCTCCAAGCACGCAGAGGCGTCTATTTTAAATAATAGGGAAACTACATATACATATCTATGGTAGTACGTGCATGAATGGTTGTGTGACCTGCATTTTAGATTGTGTAGTGTAAACAGAGATCGTTTCTAACACGCAGCAAAAACGCTAGTGTAAACGAGGATTGTTTTCATTCTAAAATGCCATTTTAAAAGGAAAACACACTAGTGTAAATGGGCCTAACACTGCCACACATATCACCGTTCTCAAGCTTTGAGAGTTGTCGTGACACATCTGTATTCATTTTTATTTTTGTTTTATAATTTCTTTTCATATGGAACTGAACTTAGCAGCATGAGCTGAAGCAGTTATGAAATGTGCTCAGCTTAAATGCCCTCACTCTCTGAAAGAATTGGGTAGTCCATGGCCTGCCTGTATAACTTTGACTATAACATAGTTGGAGGAATTAAACTATACTGACTGTTCAGGTGAAAAAATAAAAAAATAAAAAATAATATAATGATAATGACTAACTAAATAAATAAATATAAAAGGGTATGATTATTAAAAATCTGTAAAAAATAAACTTGCATCACATAAGCATCTTAGGTCACTTTGTCTGGATCATGTGCAGGTACTGCTCTGACAGCTCTATTCTCTCTTTAAAGGAAAATAAGATATTTCCATCCGAATGGGTTGTAGTAAAACACACAACACAGACTAAGGAACTCCACAAACTTTATCACACAAGACACTTGGCCATGTTCTGTAAAGTGCTGGCCCTAGTATCACCCATGGGAAAAAGGAAAGAAAACAACAAAACAAGACAAAATAAAAGAGATAACATTTTCATGTCTTAAGCATTTACAACAACTGCAAAAAAAACACAATCAAGTGGACACAGTAGTTCTTAATTTAACCCATACTCTGACAGCTGTGCACTTCACTTTGATATGCTCCATGCTACAGTGTCTGGTCTAGTCTGAACTTCAAAAGCAATGCATTTTCTAATGGGTGGGTAGATGCAACCTATCATTCAAAAAATAATATGCAATTTTCCAGATAAAAAAGAGAAAGGAAGAATGCTGGTTGTTCCTTTGGGAGATTATGACATAACATTTTCACAGAGTCTGTGAGCTTCCTGGTGCTTTTTTAGATATTTCATTACCCAGTGTAGGCATATGGTGTCTGCATCTCCCAGAAAGGTATTCTTGTATTCAGACATTTTATTCCATCCAAGAGAAGTATTATTCATTATAATGCCTAACAAAATTCATTAACAAACAATAAAACAAAACCATTTAATTCTTTTTATCAATCAAAAACTTTTTTTTTTTTTTTTTTTGGTCATTAAAGTGCTACTTTCGTACTTTTGACCAAATTGCTCAGTGGCTAATTGTTGTTTATAAAATTGTTTTACTGCATGTTACATTGTTACACCTTTAGATTGCAACAAGCGACTCTCTTTATGAGTGTGTCAGACTTTTATATTGAACGGGGCCAAAATTATTTTTTACAACAACACTTTGTAAGACACAAAAAAAGCCATGTCGAAGCTTTGACCTTCATTGTCATGGAAAATCCCTATAACCACTGAAATGATATTATTAAAAAAAAAATGCTTTTCTCAGTAGACATTCAAACTAATTTATGATATATTATGAATATGAGATTAGACTGAAAAATAACACTGGCTATACTGTATAATACAGTACAATTATGTATACATAATACATTAAGCTTTTAACTTCAATATTGTTAGTTTCAAGTTTTTAAGTTTTTAAGCTTGGGTTCATCTGTTTAATTGTAGCAGATGAAAGCAGTTATACACAAGAGAGGATTTTTTAAGCCTATTGTTGCCATTGCACTGTTGTATAAATTCAATATTACATTCACAGCCATGCATTAGATCATTTGTAAATTGCATTGGGGCAGTACACAAGAATTAATGGAATATTCATAAAAACGAGGAAGCCAATACACCACAAACAGAATCATTTTAATTTACATTATCTTTTCTGAGCATTCCAATACACACACATTTTCATAACAACACAAGCCGTTTAAAAGGAAAAAAAAAAGTTAGCAGCGTAACTAATTTTCAAAAGGGCAAGCAATTGCTGCTTTGTTTAGATTTTATATATCTGCATATATCTTCTGTTTCTTCTTGACAAATATAGACTATACTTACAGATATTATTCTTACCTGCGGACAGGTAATTCCTTATACACAGACAGAACGCAGATGCTAATCAGATATAATCTGTGCAGTGTGTTCAAGCGTAGCTTTTTGGTCCAGACGCAGCCAACATGAGGGTCAACACCGTATGCTTTTGTCATCACAAACTCTTTAAACTCGTCTTTGTGTGTCCCCTGCATTTAGTATGAGAATGTTCCCAACAAGGGGCTATTTAGTCACTGAAACTTAATGTAAACTAGAAGCCATTTGTCAACTGATTTATCTAAAGGTTTGTCGAGAACTTATTAGGTGTCTTACTGTATTATCAATACAAGGAAATGTAATAACAAGGTTATTAATTAAACATAAACAAAAGTATGGATATAATGAGAGATAAATGAATAATGTGCATAAGATGCATACCATGGAAGTGATTACAACTGGGTTTGCTATGTCAGAGTTACAGTACGTCATATGGAAAGATTAACTGTTACTCTTCTTAGATGAATCAGGTGAATAACATTTTTATGCATAAATGAATCATTTGTTATCAACTGACAGAAAAAGGTGTTCAAACTTAGGAAGAGTCCACTTAGGACATTTAAAGACATGTAGGGAGGATCAGATATGTAAATAATGTATCAAGTTTATGCGCATCATTCAACTGAAATCTGACTGTAAATTTATGATTTCATGAATTTTGAGATGGATGTCTTGCTTTTTCCATTTACATCATTTGCCATGTAAATGAAATTTTTTTTACGTACCATGCTGCATGATGGAGAGGCAGGTTTCCAGATGGAAAAACATGGAAATTAAGTGTGCCTGAGGCATTGATTATGAGATAGTATATGCATCGAAACAGCTCGTCTTATCTATTGAAAGAGGGAGTTGCGAATGTTGTGAGCTGTGGCGCTTGTCACTTGACAAGGCAAGGAACAAACTCAGCTCATGCTGAGATAAACTATAAAGAGTACAAGCCGGTCTGATCTCTACGACATGCAATTTTCATACACACACATCACAGGAAACTGACTTCAGCCATGTTCTATCTCAGAAATTATAAGCAGCACTCAGAAAAACACGCTAACGCTGTTTTTCTCTGTTTCCTGCTGCTCTGATACGAATGAATGATGAAGAGTACAGCACATAAAGTCTTGGTATTAAAAATGCATGTCTGGCCGTAACTCAAGAGAAACTGTATAGGGACATCTTTGATGAAAATCAGCCAAAGCTATATGGCACGCAGGGTCCATTTAACAATTTTGGACTTGGCAGTATTGTGCGCCAGTCATGTTTTTTCCTCCCTCTCAGCATTATTCTTGTTCATGTGGCCAGAAGCGCATAACCTCATATCCATTAAAACTTAATGATGACAATATCGTTTGCCACTTATCAGGAGCAGCTGAATGGCTGTCACTTTAAATGTGACAGCCGAACTTATCGGCAAAGCGTCTATCCTCTTGCTGACAGTAATAGCCCTCCTGCAATTGTTATTCTGCCTGCAACTTTGGCAGCCAAACATGACAGTAAATTCCTAAAAGAAAGAGAAGAGTAGTTATTGAGATGCACTCCTTGTTTTCAAAGTACTTCAGCTTTTTATTCTTACCTCAAGCTTACTCACATTTATGTGAACTGCAATTTTGGTATATTTCCTTGTCTGTGATTCCTTAAGAGGTATGACCTTAATTCGCTTCATGTTTCCCAGCTACATAGTTTAATGAGGAAAAATGTCAAAACTTTTCTTTCTTTTGAAGGTTTTGACGACAGGGTAACTTGATTTTTAAAGGTGGGAAAGACATGTTTTATACACACTCGTATCGGAAAGAATTGTATCGTATCGGAGACTTGTGCACTGGGTGTACACACATGCACGCATGCAAAAGAAAAAAAAAAAATTCATGTATTTTTCACCACTCAGTAGAAACCGTAGAAATCAATAATCAGTCATACTTACAAGTTTTTCAGGGTACTGTTGCATCTTTGATGGATAAGCGTTCTTCAAATCCTCAAAAGTTTTGAGAAGTTATCAATACACTGAGGGGGAACACAAAAAAAGTGTATACTATTATACGGTTATATGGTATGACTGTGGTAATTTTAACCACTGACTTTTCACATCCTTATCCTTTGGAAGTGCATGCGAAGACAGCACAGAAAACAGTTTCTTTCAAGATGTTGACAACACAACCAAGGTGTTTCAGGATAGGTCAAAGTAGATATTGTTCTTTGGCAGCCAAAGAAAACCACAGGCTAGCATTATGCAAATTTATTATAGCTAAATGAATAAGTTATGGTAGTGAGACTGGGATTTTTGATGCCTCCTTTCGGCAGTTCAGAATTGCGTATAGTATCCACCTTTTTCTTCAAGGCTTAGTTTGTTAGATGCTATAGGTAAATAATGAGGAGAATAACAACGTGTAGTAAACAATAAAACTGACTGCACTACAAACCAGTGTGTTCATAATTAAGATAACACATTAAAATAGCATGATAAGACGCACACATATTCAATATCAAGCAGCAAAACAAACTGTTCTGTACAGGTAAAAATACCTGGACGCGGATGAGACTGGAAGCTAAATATTATTTCCGTCAAGAAAAAGGTGCATAATATGAGAATAATATGGGACCTTAAGACTGATCTCTTCGAAGAAGATGGAAAATATTAATAAAAACTAATGAAAAAATGGAAAGAATAGTAATGGGCTGGGATTATAAAGTGTGACAACTCATTCATACAGGCTCAAGAAAAATCATTCATTTTTAAGAATGTTTTTCTTTTTCTTTTTTCTTTTTTTTCCACACTTCTATCTCAGTTTTAAATCTGCAGTTTTAAATAGATTATTCGGGGCCAGGGAAGCCCTCACTCTGAAGGCTCCTAACACTTACAGGCCCCAGGAACTGGCCACATTGCCCTGGTTTATAATCCACCCTTGATTAAACCTAGATTAGACGCCCATTAGAAGATGAAATAGATTTGTCTATGTCATTAAATGCGTATGAATTAACAACTCTATGTCACATTTTCTTTTAGTATATTGTAGGTTGTAAATTTTGTTTGTTTGGCAAATGTTATAGTTTTAGCCCCCAGGCCAACTTTAATTAAATCGTAATAATAATTTCAATCTGTCAGTGCTGTACTGAACCAACAAATTGGTGCTCTAATAAAGAGAGCCATGGTCTACATTAAAAAAAATAAAAAAAATAAATAAATCACAAATCATTGCATTAGTTTGCATCATTTACCCTCCGTCTGTCAGATTGTTATACAAAGCTGTAATGCCACTTGTCCAAATATTAATACTACCGGGGCACACACATCCCCTGTAGGTGAAATCCAAATTAGCAGGGAACACCGGGCAGTCTGGCTACCCTGTTTCATGACCTGGTCCACTTGCAAACACTGCAGGCGGAGGCGGCATTTGGCAGGTTATAAATGACTTCTCACAAAGACCTTGACACAGGTTGCTATTGCTGCACTGTGATAACACACCTTATCTGCTGGCTTACACTGGCAAACCTGTGAGATGAATATGCAACATCTTCATTACACGCACGTTTTATTTCATGAGAGATGTCTGGGACGCTCTCATTCTCCTCCTGTCTTTTTTTAACCTGCTATCACAGTGTGCCTAATTTGAGCAGAGAGAATAGCGAAGCTGTGCTCGGTTATGACCCTATTACTAAGAGCCATATTTTCTCATACAGCCTGTTTGTGCCTCTGTGTCAAGCCATTAAAGTGAAACAGAGCTAATGCATGTGAGTTGCAACAGTGTTGCAAGACAGATAAGCTTGGGCACACTGTAAATTGCTAGAAATATGGCCCTACTATACAGTGACCATTCATTTCTTTTTCAGCAGCCTTGATTCTGGAAGTTTTATTTATTTATTTATTTATTTTCTCCATAGGGATTTCCAAAAAGTTTTCAATAAAGAATCATAAATCAAACCAACTCTGAGATGAATCACAACATTACAAACTTTGATATAAATCAGCGTTTCCCAATCACAGTCCTTGCAGTCCTGACGACACCAACAGGGACGAGTGCACTTGACGATGAATGAAATGAAATAGGCTGTGTTTTCCACCAATTGGCAACCCGGAGCGCTGAAATACAATTGGGTAAAGCAGTGGATTTCACAAACCAAAACAGAGGCCGATTTTCCGGGCCGGAGTGTACATTTTCAAAGGAGAATAACTAACTGTAGCATTGCAGTATGAGGGTGTGGGGACTGGGATTGGGAAACGCTGACATAAAGCAACAAAGTGTTTAAATCTGCAGTCCGTAAATTTGTTGCCACCTCTGTTTAAAACCTGCCATTGCAGTTACTTGCAGAATTATTGTCATCACGAAGTGCATTGGCACTAGCACATGTTTTGAGGAGTCTGTGTGGATAGAATTCACAGATTCTAGCCTATGTCTTGGAATAAATGACCCAAATAAGAATTTTATTCTTAATATTTATTAAGTATTTTATTCTTATTTTATTTTATTCTTTATTCTTATATTAAGTATTGTCTGCTGAAGAAGCAACAACTCTGCCACGTTTGTTCTGACCAACTGAGGACAAAAATTACGCTACCAATGTTAATTAAATCTAATCAGTTTGCTCATTTCACGTTAAACCATGCTAATTATTATTATTGTTATACTTTTTCTCAAATTGTTACTGCTAACAACATTAGCATTGTGCGATTATGTGTGTATTAAAAAAATAAAAATAAAAGTTGACTTAACTTAAAATTTCAAGGCATCGCTCTGCACAGCTTTTTTGAGTTTACTCAACTTTCTGACCCACGTCACTGAGTAAAGTCACATGTCTATTTATTGTTTAGCTAACACACTTCTGTTTTTTTCTTGGAATAGTTTTTATATATATAAATATATATA
>JAUMHE010000063.1:1331505-1342211 GCA_032359235.1 Enteromius mattozi | reverse complement strand
CTGCTTTTAAAGTGGAGACAAGAGGGTTAACGAGGGGGTGGAGCTGATCAATTGTCATGGGAACCAACAAGGGGGCAAAGACTGAACAGGGAAACACTGAAACAGTGGGGAACACACTTCATAATAAGAGTCCTTAGAGTACAATGCAGAAACGCAGACGGGGTAACACACATAACAGTCCAGAATCTAGACCAAGAGCATGCACGCGAGACATTAATGTCTGCACCGTGCATCTTATAATGTGCATCTTAGAATGCATGCACACGATGGAGTGAACGAGAGAGAGTAAGAGAGACCATGCGTGCATGTGGAACTGTGCGTGTGTGCCTGTTCATAGCGCTTGCTAGACAGAGAGCATCCTGATTGGTTTAGCAAAATAAGCCAATCAGCTTTCAGTGTGGGCGGGTTTGCTTTTATTTTCTCGGGGACCGAAATTTATCAGTTTGATTTGAAAACAAATAGGAATATACCTACATACAAAAGACATGGAAAAGAAAAAAATTAGCTACATCCAAGCTATGTAAATAGTTATGTTCTATTCATGTAAAATTCATGTGTAAAAATACTTATAGGTTTATTTTATATCACTTTATATCTGTAACGATTATGGAGGCGGGGAGTCATGCGGATTTAAGTGCAAGGCTGTATTTATTGAGAAAACACAGTGAATAGACAAACAGAGCTATACCAGCGAACATACACATCCAGGAAGAGGCATGAGAGTAGTCAGAGTCCGTAGCGAGAATCAGTCTAGGAGCAAACAACATCCAAAAGGGTGAAGCGAGAGCAATAAGACAAGCGAGGTCTGTAACATAAATCCAGATATATGAACACAAGAGGACAACCAGGAAACACTCCAAAACAACACTCCAAGACAATACAATGAACCGCAACTAGACAGAGACAGACTGAGGTTTTAAATACACATAGTGATTAGACAACGGGGCGGAGACATGAATGAAACACTAGGCAACTAACAAGATGGGTGGAGACATGAATGGGACACTATGGCAACAAACACAAGGGGCGGAGACATGAGTTCATTGAGAAAGTCCAGGTATGAAAACAGATACATGAAACACAGAGAGTTCACTTGGCGCTGGAGTGCAATCCAGTGGCCAGGGTTGGCACATCCAGCTTGATCATGACAATATCACTTGCTGTATAACTGTTTTGTTTTTTTTTTGCGCACATTTCCCTGAAAGGAGTTTTTGCAGGCTGGAATGTCTGTATATTTCAGATTCTCTGTGCTGCAAGGCTTTTGTATGACCTGAAAACTCAGAGGGAAATGTGGCATGCAGAGCAGACGAGGATGAAAGGAACATATACCTAGCACTTATTACAAATTCTCTCTCAAAGCCAATGAAAGAGAGCAATATGGATTTGAATCTTTCTGTCATCAGTATGAATAAAACTTGGCATGATACTGGCTGGCTGTGCAGAAAATGTGAAGATGTGAAGACTGAGAGAAAACCGACCTACATTTGGAACAACAAATCAAAGTTTGAGTAAAGTAAAATAGGGCCAACTACTGTATTTACCTGAACCACAGTAACCATAATCCTAGTAATATCAATTCCCTCTTATAAAAATATAGTTTTGTGCACAGTAACCACAGTAACCAACTGCTATATTTTAAAGTAAACACAGGTAAAACCATATATAGTATATATCCTCATGATTAGATTTATGTCATCATGCATGAATCAGCATACTTTACACATAGAGAATGTAAAGCAAACTGTTTAACTAGAAAAATAGCTGGGTGGGAATAGCCACTGGTAATTTATTGGATTAAAAAGCATGAGTTTCATACCAGAATGCAGTCAGATCTGAATGTTTGCAATGGTTGCAGAAAACTATGTTTCAAGCAACACTAGCACCCACTCCTGAGGAGGCGTTTTGACCAGGACATGGAGGCTGAAGGTCACGTTTAACCTCCAGAGCATATTTATGTATCTCTTTTTTATTTTTATTTATTGTTATTTGACACTATTGTGAAATCTAAAGTCATGTTAACTATATATATTCTATAACTATGTATAACTTCACCTGAAAAGGAAAGTAATTTTAGATGTAAAGTAACAGATCTTGTTCTTAAAACATACAATTATAAATTCAGGTGATTTATTATTTTTATTTTCATATTATTTTGACTTCTAAAATTAGGTGTTTCATCAATACCGGGGGAATAAGTAAAGACCTACTTCATTGTGGACAAACGATAGAAGGCATAAGCAAGTTTTGTTTTCTGCAGTGGATTGTATATCCATCTCATCTATTGTCCTTTTTGTTTTCAATCTTATAAAATATCCCTTTACTATTTCAGTTCGAGAAGATGGTGCAAACAATTTAGTTTTTGCGAACTCTTTGACTAATTAGGTGAAAAAAAAGAAGATTGAACTGTGAAACTGTAATGTAAAAAAAAAAAAAAAAAATGATGATAAAATATTGTAATCTCCATGAGTATTTGTGCACTCTACATACACTCTCAGAAATAAAAGTACAAAAGCTGTCACCGGGGAGGTACCTTTTCAAAAGGGACATCTTTGTACCTAAAGTGTCCATTTTGGTACCTTAAAGGTACATATTAATACTTAAAGTGTACATATTTTAACCTAATACTGTAGGTACATATGTGTCCCTTTTGAAAAGGCACCGCCCCAGTGACAGCTTTTGTACCTTTATTGCTGAGAGTGTACTGTACTGTATAAGAGTGAGGAGGTACATATATACACACACACATATATATATACATACATACATAATACCATTTACTGCTTTTTACTATAGTAGAACTATGGTCTAAAGAGCCGTACTGCAGAACTTTCATCCTGACTTCATTATTTCAAGCTAGACCAACATAATTAATTTTTTATTTTTTTTGTCTAAATAATTTCTCAATTAACCTTTCCAAAACCACTTCTGTCAAATGAAAATATGATAGAAAGAGATTTTGCTACAATAGTGTCTACTGTTGGAAAGAAATGCCGTCACAGCTCTTTAATCATGTTTCTAGCCACATTTACAGATATAATGGCATTGAAAGAAAAACAGATTACTTTTAATGCTCCTTATTGTTGCCAGTAACTGAACTGACCCCAGTAAATGCACTTCTGAACGGTGCGCTGGCTTACTGATTTGAAATTGATCAAAATAATGGGACAAAACAAAGAAGAGCTTTTATTGAGGCTTGATACTTCTGTCTGGATGGATAAAATATAAAGAAGTAATTACAAAGCTTTCTGATATAGACTACTGATATTCTCAAACTGACAAAGACAGGTATGGTTTTGCAAACAGAATTCACAAAATATCAAGGGTTAAGGGCTTTGAACTTAAATCGAAACTGCATTTGCTGCAGCCATAGCTTACGTTAATTCCTGACAATATGAAGGTTTGAGAAAGATGATTTCCCACAGGCTTTAAGTAAGCCTTGGGGTCACATGTTGCAGTGTAACATTTGGCCATTATAGGACTGTATGAACATTTCATGACTTGAAGAATTAGGTCATGTACGAATAAAGTGACCCTGAAAATATGAACATGACATGACGAAGTACATGACAAAATGATACCTCACTCTTCAAGAAAATATTTTATGTTAAAAGGCTTTGGCTGACAAAAATGTTGGTAATCCTTGTCTCAGTGCAATGGTATTCATACATGTCTCATGCACAAATATTTCTGTGTCCTACAGTGTGTATGTGTATTCATGAGTGTGTCCACAAACATCTATGATTAAAATCTGCTACCGGAGCTCTGAGATATGCACCGCATAGCTGAAAACATTCATAAAGCTTGTTTACATATCAAGTACAATGACATCAACATGTATTAGCACACATTCTGGTCAGGCAACTGTGGGAATGTAAAATCTTTGTGTTAATCATTTTAATAGTCATGGATGGGTTTATTCTAATGAGCAGATCTGATGACTGAATCTTAGATGGGCTTAAAAGATAAGATGCATGTATGTGATGTGCTGCAATGACAAATATAGCTATAATTCAGTGTCACCGATAAGGGGGCAAACATGAATATTTGTATAATTTTTATATTATAGTATACTATTTGTTCACACAATTTATTTATTTGCCTAGCAGGATATTCAGACAAAATACAGCTTAGAAACAGAATTAGTTTGTAACAGAGAAAGTAAATCAGATTGCTGGCAAGTACGTTGTTAGAAAAGAAGCAGTTCACAGCACTTATTATGCTAACAAAGAGTTATTGAGGTGAACATCTATGATATCACCTGCCTGGTCTCATTGCATGAATGTACCTTGGCGCAAGACATGAAATACGTGCCAACAAATACATACAGTATCACTGCAGTTTCCAAAAAAAATTAACACTAGGCAGTAAAACTCTGCCACCGTTTATTCCTTTTCACACAAAAGAAGAATATCATGTTATGACAAAACAATATTAATACGCTGGGTTATTTGAAAACTGATGCTTTTGAACATAAGCATCATACATATCCAGTTTTATATCTATGGGTTTTCATAGATAATAGGTTTGTTTGGTAGCTCACAGAGTACAGAGATTTGGGAAGGAGCTCCGGTTCGAATCCTGTGTAACTATGGTTGGACAAAACATCTTTTCCACAGATATGAACTATGGATATTTCAATTCTGAACCACCGCAATACATATATTATACCTATATCAACGTAATAGAAATGTGACAGGGTTCACATATTGAACTTCTGGTTTAGCACCACTCAGTGGACATTTTTCCTTGAAACTGCAATGAAACGTGCAGTAAGGCAGTAATGCAAATATTGCACAAAAAGTGCATGGTTGAACATAGTTTTATTACACCAGTTGAATATTACAGGCAGTTCAGCTCAAAAATACACTGATTTTAACATTCAGATTTATACTTAAATGATATATAGGTAAATGATACAGTTGTATAGAAATGGAAATGTAATAATAAATAATAAATGCATATGCACAGTCAAAACCGATTTTCACGTATTTTCATACAAATTATTCATCATTAGGGTGAACAGGATTTCACCAAGTACAATATAGGAAAGGAAAGGATGTCACATGTGGCCAGGTATGGTGACCCATACTAGGAATTTGTGCTCTGCGATTAACCCATCCAAGTGCACACACACAGCAGTGAGAAGTGAACAACCACACACACACAAAACTCATATAACTCAAATACGAATTTGTACGAATTAGCCACCTCGTAAAATGATCATTACACACTGATTTTAGGAATAAATAACAGGTAGCATTAGGTTTAGGGATTGGGTTAAGTCTATATTTTTGGACAGTAATGTTGATCCAGGAACATGTATTACTTGGCAAAATCACGGTGACCGTAAGCTTATGTCCCTCTTTTCATTATTTATTCATGCTGTCATGCTGTCCCCCACTATGCCTAGCTTTTTTTCTTCAACATTTTTCTTTTAATTATAAATAATAAATACATATACAAACAGTTGCACACACACACTTGATAATTCAGTCAGCTTTTTAAGTGGAAACCGATTTCCACAAATTTTCATACTAATTATTTATAATTAGATGGTGTTCAAGAGTTCATATGCTTTCTGGTTGCTCTGAAACATACAGATGTCTCATGGTGTAGTGTGTGAGCTAATGTCCCTCACTTCATTATTTATTCAGCCTGTCATAGTTGACGAGTCCCCCACTACGCCTTGCTTTGTTAGCTTGCCACCCCCCAACATTTCTCTTCTTGTGTTCGCTGGAGATATTTCACATCTGTTCCATTCTGTCAGAGCAGCATATAATGACTGTTTGCCTTCAACCTTATTTTACCTGTGGCTTAGAAAAAAAAGCATGTTGATTTTGCTTCATTTAATCATCAGCTTCTCATTTGCATTCTAGCTCTGTTTCCTATGCTGTGAAGGCGTCAAAAATAGATAAATATTCCTCATATTGTGGATCGTTGTCATTCTTATTATCTCATAATAGCCTATTTATATTTTGTTTTACAGGGCCTTAGGGATAAACTAAGGATGAGAGACTTGTCATGAATTTTATCTGGTTACAGTGCCAAACACTGACAGAACAACACACATCATTCACTGCAAAAGAACGAAACTTCATTGATTTTGCTTAGATAACGAGCACGTCAGCAAATGGGGAGTTGCTACGAACAAAGAAACTTCAACTACTCAATAATTTTGTTGCTTAAAGAAAAACTCACATGTTCCCTTGATATGCATTTGAAAGTGTGTTGTCTAACAGAGTTTGGCTGTTTTATGACAGCTTTCTGCTGCAGAGGATTATTCTGCCATGGAAACAAGAGCAACAAAGTATTTCGAACTAGATATGGAATGATGTCTGGTTTGCTCAATCATTGCATTTGGGACAACAACAACACATGCAGTACAACTTCTTACCTATAGTTCTGTCTGCTGGCTTAGCATCAGTGTTGGAGAAGCTACTTTGAACATGTAGCTTGCCAAGTCTACAAGTTCACTACAGTCAACTTATTGTTTTGAAAAAGTAGCTAGCTGACACATAAAGGTAAATCAGGGAGCAAGTCTTTCAGTACTAAATATAATTTTATTCTTGGTATCAATTAATGAGAAGATAGACTTTTAAAGCTAACAAAACAAAATGAATGCTGCAAAAAAGACCTCCCTCACAGAACAGTCACAGAGGATATAAATTAGATGCTCATTTTTAATTTGTAAGAAGAATTGGTCTAAAATATGAAATGCCTGCTCATATATAGTAACAATTATTCGGAGTGGGCCGCATATGTGCTCATTTGGGTCCACTTAAATGTCTTTATTAAAGAAGTTCAGAGCAAAACACATACTCAACAATATTTCTTCCACTTGGATCCAATGAACACTGTTGATTAGATCCTGAGACTCAGCAATGCATTCTTGAGCAAGTGCTTTTTATTTATTTTTTTGTTAACTTTGAAACAAAAGTTTATGTTTAGGCATTCATTAATCAAATTCAGACAAGGTCTAAAGGACTATAGACTTACTGTGCTGGAACCTAATTAATATATCTTATGAAACATCATCTTTATCCTGTGCTGTGCTGTTGCCAAATCCCTGATCTGTTCAATACATAATAGGGATGGAAGACATTTAAATAAATAATGTGGGTGGGAATGTGCTGTGTGCTGTTTAAGGAAGTCTTCAAGTCTAGAGATTATGCACCCAGCCATAGGCCAGGTATTCCTCATCCTCTGTCAGCACAGAGCCAGAAAGACAAGGACAGAGAGGGGTCTTGTGTGTCGCCCACTGCATAATGACTTTGATCTTCACTAGGCTTTTTAAATGTAATTTGGCTTGAGAATGTAAGAAGTTCCGAAGTCTGCTGAAAGGCCTTATTTTGCAGTCCATACAAAATTTGCAAAGACTTGCTTGGTAGCTCACTCGCTCAGAAAGACAGGAAAAGGTTAAGGATGGACTGGAGTTGTTCACAGTGATCCACAGTGATCCATGAGTTCGCTAAGGGATTGTTGACATCAGCAAATGATACCAGCTGAAAAGACAGTGATATACCTTCTGTATATTGAGAAGGTGTTTAAGGTATGGAAACAATCCAGTCAGAGTTATATTAAACATTTTCCTGGCATTTCTAAACTCTGTCATTGTAGTGGGTGGGTGTTTCTCTTTAACAGTGCAAAACACGTTAAATAAAGCACATGCATTTAAAACATGCCTCACATAGCACCAGGTGCTGACTGAAGGCCTCTGGTAGTGAATATGTGTTTTTGTCAGAAAAACTATCCACATTTTCCATATATTTTATGAATTGCTGAATATAAAGGAAGATATTCTGAAGAAAGTCTGTATCCAGGCTGTTTTGGGTCACCACTGACTTCCATAGTATATTTTTTTAACTACTATGGATGTCAATGTGACCCAAAACAGCCTGGCTACAAACTTTCTTCAAAATATCTTCCTTTGTGTTAGAAAGAACAAACAAATTCATATGGGTTTGAAACTACTTGAGGGTGAGTTAATGATGACAGAATTTTCATTTTTTGGGTGAACCATTCCTTTAGACTTGGCAGGATTTTTAATTTTTTTTTTAATTTTTTTTTTTTTTATATATATAACTCCAACTGGATTTGTCTGAAAGAATAAAGTCATAAACACCTAGAAGTGCTTGAACTAACTCTTTAATTATGCAAAGATTAAAGAGAGAGATTAACTGTAGCTGTGCAAAGCATTAGTCAATTACCAGAGTCTGTGTATTTGTGTATTTGCCAGCAGCGTCTCTACTAATCGTGAAACTGTTAAGTTTAACTGCTTCAACACTACCACCACAGAGAAATTCTTATGTAGCTTTTCAGCTTTTTGGTTTTTTTGCTAAAATCGTCGAGCAACTCTACAAGTTGCTGTGCATGTGGATGTTTCTGCCAGCATGAGAAAGAAAAGCATGCTTTTCAATGCTAATAAAGCTCAATTTTGTGGGAAAAAGAGGAAATATCTTGCCACTTTCATCCTATGTTATTACATTTACTGGCTTGGTTAGTGTCCTTAATTCCTAATACAGTACAGTATATGATGTGTCTCAGACTTAGTTAAGGACATAACATGTATGTATTTAATATATATTGACCATCAGTTCCTGCAGCTAAATTATTTGATAATGTATCAGAGATTACAAACAATACCTGGTTAAACATGGAGTGAAGCAACCTTCTGCCGTTTTTTTTTGCGGTGGAACAAAGTGATTTTGTGACATTTACTTTAACTCATATATTATTTACTTTTTTTTTCTTTCTTTTTTGTTTTTAATGCTGGCAGTGTCATATGATTAACTCACAGGAGCTGTTTACTGTAGTCAGGATGACAATTATTCAGAAGGAGCAAGATTTTCCATGTGAGGTTTTTAAGAATTGTGCAGGATTATAATGTGTTTGATAAAACTAGAAGAACAAGGGTTGTTATTATTTCTGATGGAGCTATTCAAATTGCTTTTTGAGACATGCTGTCCTTTGACTTTGCCAGTGAGAGACCAATTAAAAAAAACACCCTAGCAACTGCTCACATTTTGTCGATAAAAAGTAAAAAATGTAGTTTGTTATGCCGTCTGATTGCAGGATGTTTTCATGTGATTGGCACTGGAGTGCCGGTGTTGCTTTTGTACATCAGAACCGCTGGCCTTTTTCTTGTATCTCCAACACACTGTACTTATCTGGTCCTCTGAGATAATCAATCTCCACAGGCTCTCGAACTCTCACACAGACACACGCTCACACTCAGCATGCTGCCAAGCGCAAAACAGATTAAAAGGCAAGAAGGCTTTTCCCAGCAACAGAGGTCGAATCAACAAGCTTGGGTTTCATTTGGGTTATACCAGCTTTCATAAGTTACGTAATATGGCCATCACTTAGTAACACTAGAGTGGTAATAATAATCACTTGTCTGTTTGCAAAATTAATCTACAATCAAGACTGACTGTGTCATATTTCCGACCTAGGCTCTTTGTAAATGCGTTCCTCTATCTATATTTCTGTGAAACTCCAAAAACGTACTTATACATACGAATCGCTGCAATTTCCAGTTGAAATGAACACTAGAGGAAGTAAAACTCCCATAACCGTTATTCCTTTTTAGACAATGTGTGATTTACAGGTCAACAGTTTTGATTAATAAATCCTATTTTTGTATAATTACTTGATGAATATTATGTTGTGAATTCAAACCAATTTTAACATGCTGTGACATTTGAAAACTGGTATATTTGAACGTTAGTGTCACATATCATGTTCATAAGCGTGGGTTTTCCAACACGATAGAGCATTGACTTTTTGTAACACTCCTCCAATATTTGAATTATGAACCACCACAATATTCACTTGAAGCAACATAATCCAAACACAGCAATATGCGCCCATATCAAATGTAAAATATGTGCCAGGGTCCACAGATTGAACTTGTTTTAGCACCACTCACTGGATGTTTCACTTTGAAAATGCCACGAAATGTGCAGTAAGGTACATAATAACTTTGCTGAAGAAATGTATTTAGAAGCACGTATTTTCAAAGAGCATGGATTGCATATTTCACTCATAGACATACATGCATACTGCACATATCAATGAATATATCATGAATTAAAATTAATATGCTCAACAAGATTGTATTTACTGGATCAAAAATACAGTTTATCAAGTTTCCACTATAGCATCAGTAAAACTTTACTGATAATAGTCTGAATTGGTTCACATTTCATTTGGACGACTTATTAGATGCCGAATTGTTTAGATTCGTTTCTTACTCTAAAAGAGTAACATGGTATTTTAGAAAACAGAAAAGACCATTTACAAAGAATGAAGTGAACATTTATTTACAGTTAACAGAAATAATAAAAGCTGGATTAATGATGCTGAAAAAAATTATCTTGGCCATTTCTCATCTCACATTTTAAAATATACTGCAGTATTCATGTCTATTGTATTTAACAAATTTGATAAATTAAAAGCGCATTTTCTTTTTATGTTCTGAGTAAAATGGGAAGTTTTAATGAGACATAATAAAAATATTTCCGTGAAATTACTGGAAAAAAAACAAAAAACAACAGCTATTACCCTTTCAGTCGAATCACTTCGACGTTACATATGGGATCTCGCATGAGAGACCGATCGTCTTCGAGTCGTTTGGAAAAGGCCAATGAATATTGGCGTGCAATCATTGCAGCCAGGTGCAGCTTATCACACTATGAGTATAAGAG
>JAUMHE010000063.1:1299614-1323189 GCA_032359235.1 Enteromius mattozi | reverse complement strand
AAAGTCTAATGTTTATCAGTACATTACAGAAAATAATGAACTTTATCACAATATGCTAATTTTTTGAAAAGGACCTGCATATATCTTTTTTTTATGCATAAACAAGCATGTAGATGACTTCAAAGCTAAACTATAGTTAAGCTAAAAGAAATTAATCTCATGAGTCCTAGGATAAATTAAAGCCCAGACTAGCTGTACAGCTAATTTTAGTGCTGATAAACTACCTAAAATGGATTAATTATGACAGCTATGATACATATATTCATTAATGACATAATCCAGATAAAAAAAAAATATATATTTAAAATATAAACAATTATCCCGATGTTCAGCCAAAATGGATTTAACGCATTGGAATGTAGATAAAACAGATTTTTTCTTTTTTCCTCCCCCGTTTTCATTTTCTTTTGCTTTCGAGTGTGTGCACTCTCTCTTCTTAGTGCGTTCACTGCAGCAGCTAATCAACAAGGATTCTATGAGCGGCTCGTGATATCTGCTTTTCTCTCCTTACAGCTGGGCCTTGAACACAGCACAGACAAGCAGATAAAAGCCCTGCTGAGCTCTCTCTCTCTCTCTCTCTCTGGCTCACCCTCCTTCAGATTCTTCTCCTAGTCAATGCCATGCAGCATATTCAGTCTTACCGAGTCTCTCTGTTCCTCAGCCAAAGCAGGATGGGTTCTTAACTCACCCCATCTGGAGCTGTGACGCTGCAACAGGCAGAGAAGCACAGGTTCTAGTGTTAATTCCCAGGACTGCAGCGACTGCATTACAACTGCTTTCTTGTGTTGAAGACAGCGGCAACTTTTCTCTCTTTACTAAATTGCCATGTTCATGTCAGCGTTTCATTGTGCAGCAGCCATTTGGATGAGCATCCAAGCTAAATAACTTCAATTCCAATTGATTCCCAGTTAACAGAGTAGTGTTTGCTCCATACCTTTCACAGTAATAAAAAGAATCCAGCCCAGTCTCACAGCAATTTGTACATATTTTACGAGGTGGATGATGGGTGAGGTCATACGAATTTGTACGATTTTTTTCTAAATCCTACGTATTTTGTGAGTTGCCAATTCGTATGAATTTGTACGAATGACCTACACCTAAACCCGCCCCTAAACCTACCATCATTGGGGTTTAGACAAATTGTACAAAATTGTATGTGTTAGGTCGTGTGAATACGTACAGGTTGGTAGTGAGACTGTGGTGAATTATCAGAATTTTTTCTACTAGCCATAAACCTACCCTAACAGTCTACTCTGAGAGTTAGTAGACATGTAGTTGTAAATTAATAATTATTTGGCATGTAGTTGACATATAATTACAAAGTTACTTATAGTTAGTTGAATGTTAAAGTGGACTATCAAAATAAAGTGTAACAGCTCTAACATACACTAAACATACTCTAATAATCTGTGTAATCTTTACAAATTTGTTAATATTTCTTTACAATAAATACATAAATAACAATGTTGTAGCTGAACATTCTGTCATTATTTCATTATTTGTTTTCCCTCTCAAGCAGAATTAAGAAGTTTAGGATATTTGATTACAATGAGTCATATTTGTTTAAATCATTAAATACAAATAAGAGATGAAGGATGAAAACAGTGGCTTCATCCCTGGAGTGTGTTCATTATGGTTCTGTATTTAACGGTGCTGATACAGCCTTTTTGAGACAGTTTTATAGAATGTCTTAGATTGCATGAATTCAGTGTAGATTGTTTCTGGATCTAAACTTGGAAGTTTGTTTAATTAGATTTTTTGGGGTCTAAGATGAAAATGAATGAACATAGTTTTGGAAATATTCTAAACTTCATCCAATGACATAAAGCCCAACAGCACAGCAGAGAATAAATCTCAGCAGTAGGACCCTTAACACAACAGAATAATAATAATAGAAATTAATTCAAATCTGCATAATTTAATTGATTTAGCACTAGTATTTTTATTTATTTATTTGTTTTTTTTTATGGCAAAATGGCTTGCAACTCATTAAATTTTCATTAAAAAGTTAAAAAGTGTCAAACCATTAATCATGAATCCTGCTGTTTTTTTTTTTCTTTCTTCTGAAAAAAAGAAAGCTCTTTTTATTTCTAAATGAATAAATAAATAAATCATGTTAGGTGTGTTAGAGTAGTCTAATCTTCTGTTTTTAGATTGTTCATATGCGGATGGATTCTTAATCCAAAAAAAGAAGGGGAAAACCATTTTTTACTTAAATAAGTTTTCTCTTTTAAGTCAGATTTTATTTAACACATCCTCTTTCCTGCACTGCAATCCAGTGCTGCTTAACATTTGAATTTGCAGGCTGACTTATAGAGTTGGCTCAAGTTTTTGGTCTTTGCCACTGAAATCTATGTTATTATGCATGCAAGTCACCCACTTGAAAACGCCGAGAGAATAGAAACTAAATTCAGTTTTGCATTCCACAGTCCATTAGGAAACACCTGGAGAGTTAATGCGTTGTTAAGGCTGTCACTTCTATTGTTTTATTTTAAAGATGTGATTTAAGTTATTTTAACATACTTTGCAGTGCTTTTAAACATACTCCAATGCACTACAGTGCTTCTTTAGCAAATGCTGAGGATGCGAAACGTACTTGTTTGCACTCTGAGCTTGCATTCTTCTTTACCTGTGAAGAGTAAGTTTCGAGCCTTAAGATATCATGTTTTTGCTTTTTGCAATGTGGGAGGGCTAGAAGTGCAAAATTAATAGTTTGCCTACTAATTACTGTGATTCGCATTGAGTGCTTTCATATACAACTTAGGTCAATGCCATGAATCATATAAAATCACAAATTATTCTCAGGCTTTCTGTTCCCTGTCACTGCAGTTCTGAAAGTATAATTCACTCATGAGGAAGAAAGAAATGGAAAACACTGGTTTAAAGGCCTTTACATCTTTGCAAAGATTCTTTCTTCCATGGCTCATATGACATGCTAGTAGATCCTAAAAGATTCATTCAGCATCTATAAGGAGTTAAAATGCCTTCGCTCGCTTAAGCCTACCCGACTGTAAAAGCATTAATGTATTTAGAATACATAATGGAAGAGGGAAACACAGGAGATGGATTTTCATGTGGAAGAAGTGGAGAGGTGTGTGAAACAAAGATGTCATCCTATTATAAATCTTTTAGAATCCACTTCATTCATTCGTTGATCTTAAACCTTTCCTAATGCCTTACTTCAGAGGCCTTTCTTTGTCTTAATATTCAAAAGAATATTTCAGCTGATTGTAGATGCTGACAGCAGTCTTTAGTTTTATGCATTGTGAGCTCAAATGGATTGCACGCACTACATTCACATGAATCTTTGATGCGCATTGCAAACAAAACTGGCAAGCAACAACTGGAAATCTCCAGTCAGATTTCCCCGCACCACCTCGTTGGGATGCACAGGTGTGCAGGGAAACAAAATTGCCTTTGAAAGGTACTATATTGATGCTTTTACTGATTATGAGAAATAACTCATCAATGAAGCTTTGGAAGATATTTACTACTAATTAATTGCACCTAGTAGTGTTTATTTGTACATGGTGCTTGCATTGTTTAGCACCAAATTTACTCATGGGGCATAAATCCACCCATAAAATTTATGTGGTTGTGGTGGGTTAGTTAATAAAATTGCAGATTTTTGTGATGAACACCATGTGCAAGTATCGCAACCATATTATTAAGTACTTGAAGCCAAGTATTTAATTCACGAAAGACAGAAATAATGACTTTGAAATGTCTGTGTTACTGTTTTAAAGCTTCCGAGCGAGCATCGCTCCTTAAGCAGCATGCAGTGTATGAGGTGAGGAAAAGGTGAATTGTTTATTATTTTTTTGTTTGTTTTTTTTGTTTTTTCTGAAACAATCACAATGAAAATGTCACCTAAAAAAAGTAAAAATGAAAGAATATGGAATATGAAGTATGTTTTTTTTTTCATATTTGAATGTGTTTGACTATTGCGTTTGTCTCACATCCTTTTCACTGCTTCACAGATTACAACCTGAAATCGCAGCAAAACAAACAAATAAATTAAAAAAAAAAATATAGAAATATACAGCCATGGCCAAAAATATCGACACCCTTACAATTCTGTCAGACAATGCACACTTCTCTCAGAAAATTGTTCTGATTGCAAATGTTTTGGTGTGTTTTGCTAATTGTTCTTTTTTGCACTGCAACAACACACAATATAAATAAATAAATAAACATAAAACAGAGAAGAAAAATCTAACTTGCTAAATTCTCACACAGAACTCAAAGATGGACCGGACACAATTATTGGTATCTAGTCAAAATTGTGAGAAACTATTGCTTTTTAGGCATGTGATGCTCCTGTAATTTGTATTTAGACACCTGTGGCAGTAATAGGTGTGGGCAATATAGCAATCACACGTGAAACAAGTAAAAATGGAGAAAAGTTGACTCAACCTGTGTGTTGTGTGTCACACTGAGCATGGAGAAAAGAAAGAAGTTTAAGAGTTGTCTGTGGATTTTAAAGAAAACATTTTGAAAAATCATGGACAATCTCAAGGCTACAAGTCCATCTTCAGAGATCTTAATGTTCCTGTGTCCACTGTCCACAATATCCTTGAGAGGTTTACAGCCCGTGTCTAATGGTGGATAAAGAACTCCAATTAACTTCCAAACTAATTTAAGCTGATCTGCAGACACAGGGTACAAGACAGTCAGCTCACGCTATCCATCACCATCTGAATGAAAAGGGACGCTTTGGTAGGAGACCCAGGAGGACCTAACTGCTGACACAAAGGCATAAAAAGCAAGACTGGAGTTTTAACTTAAGTGAAATTTATTTAAAAGACTGGAGTAAGTAGCTTACAGTATGTGACAAAACCGCAGTACTTCTGGGAGAACGTTCTGTGGACAGATGAGACGAAAATAGAGTTGTTTTGGTAAAGGACATCATGGCACTGTTTACAGAAAAAGAAATGAGGCCTTAAAAGACAAGAACACAGTCCCTACAGTCAAACATGGCAGAGTTTCAAAGATGTTTTGGGGTTGCTTTGCTGCTTCTGGCACTGGACGCTTTGCCTGTGTGACTGGTATCATGAAATCTGACAACGACCCGAAACAAGCTTCAAAAAGCACTCAGAAATGGTTACAAACAAAGCGCTGGAGAGTTCTGAAATGGCCAGCGATGATCCCATACAACACCTGTGGAGAGATCTCAAAAGAGCAGGAGAAGGCATGCTTCAAATCTGAATGACCTGGAGCAGTTTGCAAAAGAAGAGTGGTCCAAAATTCCAGTAGAGACATGGAAGAAACTCATACATGGTTACAGGAAGCGATTGATTTCAGTTATTTTTTCCAAAGGGGGTGCTACCAAAGATAAAGTTAAGGGTGTCAATACTTTTGTCCAGTGCATGCACCTATCTGTCTATCCATCCATATAACTTAAATTGATATAATTGTGTGTGTGTGTGGTGTTTGTAATCATAGTTTTAATGTAAATAAAAAAGCAAATGTGATGCATATGTGTAAATGAAAAGAAATACAAAACAGCTCAGTAACAAAATGTGATTTTAATACAAAACAACCAGAATTATGTATTCATCATCAATTAATCCAATATGTTTCTTTCTCATACATTGAACTATATATCATATGCTATAAACTAAATATTACTTATTTCAAAGTTACTCTAGTTATTCTTATTCTGAGTGCAGAAAACTGACCTGTTTCATTTAAGCATGAGTAACAAACATGCATTATTAGTTTATATTAAATCAGTGTAATCCAATTGGATAGAAATGTCATATGTAATTCAAATATATAAATCTTAAACTTATGATTAAATGCATTGTTGACTGTAGCTTCTCTACAGTTGTGGTATTCTTAGTGCACAACCATTTATTTCATACAAATCTGTCCTTAAATGACTCACAAAACTATATGAACTGCAGTCAATTCTAGGCCAGAATAAGCTGCAACAGACCTTATGATGCTAGTTACAAGGTTACATGAGGCTAAATGTGAACTAAAGCAGAAAAAATCATGCTTGTAACTAGACAGATTAGCTTTGGTTATTCATGCACCTGTCTTATGAAAGCAGGTTTGGTCCACTGTAGCTAGAAACACTACTGTATTGAGCTCCATTGGGAAGTGTACTTTTGGACTGAGTAAATGTTTGCTGTTAGCTTTTTCTCTTGAGTCCCTGCAGAGAAAGCCAACAACGTACCTCATGTTGAATGTGTTTTTTGTTTCAGTTACACTGCACTGCACCTTGAAACAGCATGTTTGCATCTCCCGTTTGGCAGGTGTGATTAGTTACCTGTAAAGTGCTGTAATTGAAACAGTGTTAAACAGTGATAAGACCATCTTTTGAGAAGGTAAGGCATGTGTTTTAAAGGACATAATACATCATTAGTATAAAAGGAAAGTGTATGGAGGTCATATAATGAGAAATTGGATTTTTCTTGATCTCAAATACATTAGCACATGATAGCCCGTATTTGCATATCAATGACACCTGCTGGTGTTTAACAGATTGGCCCACCCAGTCATGCTGAGGCAATAAGGAGGAAATAGGGTAGACAGTCCAGCCTTAAGAGTTTGTGTGTCATATTTTAGCATGGGTTGTTTTGTGAACCTGTCACTGTGTAATGTAGGCTTTGAAAAGCAGCTGTTATGGAAGGATGGGCAGCGTAAACTATAATAGACCTGACAGCAGACCAGCAGCTTGTGAGTAATGCTGCATTTCATTCAAAGTCAGATGTTGGATACTTCTACTTGATATCTTTGGCTTCCATAAAGTCGCTCCATTTCCTGACACTCAGAGGATGATTTATTCACAGCAATCTGATAACTAGCTTGAGAGTCATGCAACTGTCAACAAATATTTATAAATTTTGCACAAATTATGATTATGGGGCAGATTTATTGATTAATTAAGATTTATTTTAGCATTTTTTCTTGCAAAATACTGTTATGAGCTAAATATTCTTTACCATTGTGTTAAATTTGTAAATTAATATTTTGACGTTTCCATCAACACATATATGGCTTTTCTAATGTGGTAAACTTGCTCAGTAGCCTACCTGATACAGCACTGTATTTGTGATGTGAAGCACTCGAGTCCTGTAAAACACAAGCTAAGAGCTTGAAAATTTGTAGAAGTAAGCTAAGATTGCATGTTTACTTTAGCAAATCAAAGCAAGTCACCTTTATTTACGTGGCACTTTTAAAAATACAGGTTGTCTCAAAGCACTTAAATGTGTAATGTGTTTTTCATCTCTCTCTCTCTCTCTCTCTCTTTTTTTTGTTAATACTGTCAGTTAGGGTAGTGTTTAATGTAGGTGGTATGTTATGTATGTAATATATCATTAATCTTTTAGCACCACTCACCAGACCTTTCTTTATCTTACTGCTGTGTTACGTTTACAACAACCAGTATAATAAACCATTGACAGGTATGTTTATCTGGAAAAAAAAAAAAAAAAAGTTATTAGTGCAACTCAATTTAATTTGCAATTTTGAAAGTGTTGTGAAATGTGCAAGCATAATATCATTTTGCAAAATGTCTCCACAGTCACATTCTTTCAATTGGCCTAAGTTATTTTTTTATTTTTTAAAATACGAAATTAAATGAAATGCAGTCATTATTTTGACATGCAAAGATGAAAAGTATGTCTTCTTTAGACAATAAATTAACACTTTCTTATTTGCAGAATTATAATATGTTCTTATATTTAGTAGCAAAAATTTGAAAAAAAATAAAGTATGCATGCAAAACTTTTGTACTAAATGGCTTGTATGTGTCTAATATGGGATGAGGGGACTAAATCAGCAAAAATGGCTGACCAGACCAGCAGACCTGAGCAATGTAATGTGAATTTGAGGAGGTTAAAAAACAGTTAAGCTGCTGCGTTTTGGACATGCTCAAGGGGATTTATGGAACTTGCTGGAAGGCTGGCAAGGGTGTTGCAGAGAAGCTGTAATGACCATGTTTGCTGTTGTTATGGCAAATGAAATTATATCACTAAAATATATTTTTTTTTTCTTTTTTTTTTTTGTATTAATGTAATAGAAGTTGCTGATTTGTTTAGACAATCAAACTCAAATAAATAATAGGATATTTCTTGCTTTGCTTACAGAAAAATATGTTTTCCCAGACACTTAATTTGACCTTATGTAAATATTAGCAATTTTCTGTAAAGTGCAGTTTTTGTACAGTGTGTTAAAGTGTTTTTAAAGTGTGACTTTTTGAAGGGTGATTTATTTTACCAGCCTGCCATCAGTCAAGTAGAGTTTGCACCAGGGGAAACTCTTAAATGCTTTGTTAAGTTTGCCATCAATCAAAGATGTGAGGCGTGTGGTAAGTAGAGGACAGATTTCTTCATCAGGACCTCACCAGCCCATCTGTATCCATCTGTGTGAGGCAGTGAGTTAAACTGACCAGATTGGATTTTAAGAAGGAAAATTGGCTTTGCCACCTGAAAATCAGTGATAGGAGTTGGCTGTGGACAGGGAGAGGATGGGACTATTCCTCAGAACTCAAAAAGACACTCATTAGCACCGCTGGTGTGAATCCTGTTCCAAGTTCATGCCTCGTGTGACCCTGGAGATGAGAGTCTAAACCTAAGACAAATTCAATTATATCTATTTATATAGTGAATAAGTTTCGTATGGGAAAATCACAGTGGCTTTGTGTAGTTTATTGCTTTAATTAACATTCAAAACATTTTAAGTAACACTTTAGATGGTCCTTTTTTTGTCTGTCATATTTTGACAACTATTGTCATTATAAAATCATATGCCTCTGATACATTAAGATACAAAGGTTTTTGCTGTTGTTGTTGTTGTTTTCCACAGTTGCTAAATATTCTAATTGCTCATTAACATGCCAAAACATATAACAATGTTGTCCCAGACAACCAAAAAAAAAAAAAAAAAGACGGGTTTTATTCAGAATTAATTAGAAAGAAAAGGAAACAATATCCTACAAGCAAGCTTTGCCTTTGACTGATACAATAAGGTTAAACATTTCAAACCCAAAACTCTCTTGGCTTATTTTTGGCCTGTCATGCTACAAAAACAACCATGATGTGCACAATGAATAAAACCTAAAGTGTAAAGATCATTATATTAAAAATCGCTGATGGACCATAGACATTGTGTTCTCATTTTATTAAGGATTCATGACTTTTATCAAGTGGCTTTAGTTCCACATTTTATAATACTGTAACATGCCAAATATAGTGAGTTTTGTTTGATCAATTAAACATAAGAGCGTATGTGCATTTTGCCTAATAATGGCTGTATAACAATATAATGTAACACTATTTATATATACAATAAATCTAAAAATATTTGATTTATTTCCTTTGATGAAGCATAAGACTGTCATTAGCATGCAATTATTTTTATTAGCAATAAATGACTATATAATGTTTGAGTGAATACAGTGAATGATGCGTTGTGATTATCCCCATCTTATAATATTTGATCTGAGACCCTTTGTCATGCTGAAATATTAGCAAAATAACTTGACATTATGAGACAAGGTGGCCACGTTATATATAAATTGAAGTATCTTCTGCAGAATTTACCCATCCGGTAAATGTCACTCATTCGTTCACCATGGAGAAGAATATTTATTTAAAATATCACTGTCTGAAAAGGTTATACCTTTTTTTAGTGTAGCATGGGGTTCAGGTGACAGCTACCTGAAAAATGAGGTTATACATTAGCAGAGAGCGTTTCTGAGAGCCAAAATGTTATACATGATTCAACTAGAACAGGATTTCTATATTTCATAGTGCAGCGTGTTTCACTCTGCTGTCGTCTTCACCTCTGAGTGCCACACAGTTTGATACATTCATGAACATCTGGTCCTACGATCCCATGCTGCCTGCTTTCTATAGTGAGAGATGCTCTTCAATATCTTTACATCTGTGGGGATTTAAAAAAAGATGTGTAATTACCAAATCAAAAACTATTGCAGATATTCTAAGTACTCAACTCGTAAAATTTTAAGGCGTTACAACCTTGCATTAGAAAAGGTTGAATTGATATTTTAATAAATTTATTGACCTTTTTCAAGAGTCTTCTAATATAATTTCTCATTTAATGTCAGAGTTAGGGTTAGTCTCACCACATGATTATTATTATTATTATTTTTTTAATATATATAATCCCTATGAAATCCCTATGGTTTCCACCGCTGAATAAAACATAAAAAAAAGGTTATATAGCTTTTTTAGCTCACAATTCTGACTTTTTTGCTCAGTATTCTATATAATAAAAAATACAAAATTTAAAATTAAATAATGATAATAATAATGCATATAGCTGCAAGCAGCAATTACCGGGGTTCAAGCATTTTTAAGGCCTTTGAGGTATAAGGCAACCTGTATGTATGACTGACACTGAAGCACATTGAAAATGGACAATAGGCTAACTGACACACACACACAGGGAAATGCGGTAGACCTCCATGAAGGCCTGTTTGTCACCTGTTAACTCAGAGGACACCAAATCTATCTATCTATCTATCTATCCATAGTATCTATAGTATCTATCTACAGTATCTATCTATCTATCTATCTATCTATCTATCTAACAGTTAAAAACTATTGCAAATGTTCTGAATACTCAACTCATAAAATCTTAGGGTGTTACAACCAATAATTTCTGATTTAATGTTAGTTTCACCACGTGATTATTATTATTTTTTGGTTCAACTACTTGACACAAATCCCTATTATTATTATTATTATTATTATTATTATTAATAAAACATTATGCTTAATAACATTATCTGATAAAAAATTTTGATATTCATCATGACTTATCCATGTCTTCTTTCTTCCTCCAAATGCACACTATGTGGTGTAAAATGGTTCATACAGGCACGCTGTTTCATTTTAAAACATAATCATCCCGATATTTGTCTTGGTGTGAATGGGCTGACTGGTATTATCTAAAAGTAATTATCTGAAAGGAATTCTTGTTGTCAAAAACATTCTAAAGAAAGACCTACCTGACACAAAAAAGCCACAAAAATCCTCAGTAAAGACATCTATTTAAGCTCTGGCACCTCAGTGTTTTGTGTTAGGCTAAACATTGTAAATATGTTTGCAGGATACTGCATACCTATTATCCAATATGCAAAACATGCATAAAATTAATCCCCGTTTTGAACAGCTTGATGACTCCTTTTATACCACTTGTGCTTTGATGGAATTTCTGTGATGTCGGTTCATGGTTTTCTGTCAGAGCTGTATAAATTTGCAATCGAATTAGCCAGCCAGGACATGGTTACACTGGGAAGTTATTCTATCAGCTGTACCTGATGCAATGAATAACATGAATAAAGCCAAACACGTCTGGAATAAGTCAATCCTTCGTTACAGCAAAAGAAAACACATTTTTATGTTATTTTCCAGGCAGCACATCTGTCAGATAACATGTTGAGGTGAAGATTTTGTTCTTTAAATCACATGTTTTGCACCGAGGGACTTACTGTAGAGGCTCGAGTTCTTCAGATGGGTTAAAAGAACTTCAATATAAAATCCTCAACTCATATGATGGATCGCGTGTGATATGAAAGACTGCTGAATCTGTTCACAGTTGGAATTGGCAAGACTTTTGAGGGGAAAACACAGGTGAGGCCATGTTTAATATTGGCAGACACCAGTGAAGGGAACTCCACATGCATAATCGGATTTTATTTGCGGGGAAAAAAAAAAAGAAGAAATGCATAATTAGGGTCAAACATCACACGCAACGTACATTTGTGCTTCAAATGAAAGATGCCAGTATTTTCCCACAGCTGCAGCACTTACACCCAACTCCATCTGTCCAACCTGTTCATTGTAAAGTCCGACACAATAGGTTTTCATGTCCAGCTAAATCAAACACATTTTCTCACAGGGGACCAGATTACCAGCAATGCATGAATGGTATGGCGATTGGCGTAACACGTGTCCCATTGTGAAGATGCACATTTAGGGAAGGTGACTGCTTGGAATTACAGCGAAGGGCAGGATGCATCTTTCTTTCCCTGCACAGACAGCCAGATATCTCTCTGGATACCAAACTTCAAAACCCCCTTTTAAACGGAAAGCCTTTTTATTGTTATTAATAATAAATTGTCATAAAAATTTAACTTTCTGCCAAAACTAAGCAAAGGTGGTGTAACCAATATTTAGAAAATAATAATAATAATAATTAAACAAAAAAATAGAGTGACCTCACAAAGTCACTAATTTAAATAATTGCCAGCCATGGAAAGAGGCCTGGTTGAGCTGTGCTAGAGAAGACAAAGAAGAAGAGCTGCTTTAGTATGTGTTGTGACATGACAGATGACAGCTCAAGCCGATCTTAATGCACTGGGCCAGCCAACCAATCAGAGCACTTTTTTTTTTTTTTTTTTCAGAAGGAGGGGTTTAATCGAAACAGAAAGTGTTCAAGACCGAATGCATTTTTGGAACAATCAAGCATGAAAATCACCCTCAAAAAAATAAAAATCAAAGCTTCATAAAATGGCAAAATATGATTGATTTAAAATGTCAAATGCCAAACAAGTTGTAATGTCACATACGTAGTTGATAATAATATTTCTTTATAAATAATTAATAACATTCTAATAACATTATTAGTATTAATATTATACATTTTTATTTATTTATTTTTATTTAATGGACTTTAATTAACATATTACGAGCATAGTTATCCATTAATAATATTACAATGAACTACTTCAAGGAAGAACTACTAAATTTACAAAGATTTCAGGTTGGCAGAAATGCGTCTTTTAATGTTTATTTTGTCAGTTAATTTAATGAAACAACTGTTTTATTACATTCAGATGGACATAAATTGTGATTATGAAGTGTAAACACAGCTTCTTCAGTGTTGTCTGTATAACCATTTGCCAGATGACACTTCAGCGCAATTAATTATTTCCCAGCCAATTCATTATTGAGGTGTCAAGGATTTCATATTCACCTCCCTCTAAATAGCATGTAAGATCAAAATAAAGTGTGACTGGTCGCTTAACATGTTGACCAGATGGCCTCTTCCTGTCCAAGTGAGTGGGTATCGGCTAGAATAAATCAAAGTCTGGCTTCACACGGCTAAGACTCTGCTAACACTGCACTTCAACATCATAACTACAGGGATGTGGCTCTCAGATCAGAATGCAGAGCTAGACCTATGCATGCACATTATATATTTATATTCACGAGTTCCCCCTTCCTCATTAAATAACCAATAATAAGCATGTTTGGCGTGCTGTCCGGGGAGCAGGCAGAGAGCCCGGCGGACCCCGAGCCCTAGGGGATCAACCCCTAGGAGGCGAGGGCTTGGTAGAGCTCGGAGCCCGGCCTGGTCACCGCGTGCCCCCCGGGAGGAGGATGGGATGGCTGAATAGCTAGGATGGCAAAATTGGTTTGAAGGAGCGGTTTGAGGCTTAGCGAGGGCCAGTTCGCCTCTGGTCCGGAAACCTGTCATCTGGTTCCCAGTTTAAGTGGTGTAAGGGGCGACAGAAGGATGCAAAGAACAAAGATACGAGGGAGAGGAAATTGGAGGTATTTAAAGGGGAAGCTTTAGCTCTGATAGGGTAATTAGGTAATGTGAAGATAGGCGGCAGCTGGTTAATCATTCGTATGAGGTCCTCCCGAAATTTGTTATAAAACATCATTTATGTTCACTGCAGGAGCCTTGTAGATGCCATTAGGAGAGAAACCTCATTGCTGCTGTGGATAATGCATGTGCGGATGATAAACAGGGATGTGTAACAGTTAGCCTAAAAGTAGTTTGTGCTCACCATACAGTGAAACATAGTATTGATTAAGCGGCACAGCAAATACACTAATATTTTTGTTGCATTGTTTAATTGAGAAAACAGATGTTTACAATCTTCACTAACTGAATGAACATTTGTTTCTGGATAGAGCCAGAGGTGATGTGACGTGAAACTTTTTCGATATACTGTATACAAAATGATTTTTTCATCACACGCTGCACAGATTGCTTGCAGACATCTGAGTGAATACTGAGTGTAACTTCTGCGTGTAGACTGGAAATTGTGCTGCTTATTGGCTTCCAATGATTTTTTATACAGTCACCATGGCCTCTTTGCCCTTGGTTTGACCAGTGATGGAAGACTTGTGAGGCAAATGTAGTCATCGACGCATGTTGAACTTCATCCTGTGTGACAGTGCAATCTATACCTCGTCTAGGAATGATGACCTCCTCAAAAGCACAGCTCTGAAGGCCTGTTTGTCACCTTGTTAACTCGGAGGACACCAAATCAAACCCTCATGTAACTGTCATCATTTAACAATAAACATGCTGAAGTCTCAGACACAATCACCAAGGGTCTGCTGCTCAAGAGACTCACTGTTCTTGGTTATGTTTCATTCATTGACTTTTTTCTCCACTACTTCAAACTAGAAATCTGAATCTGCTCTTTAAAATGCTAAAAGCATGCTTGTCTGCGACATGAGTCTGATAATATGCCATGTTATACACTCCGTTTTACATATAATCATCACTTTATGAATTATATGCCAAACCTAATTTTTACATGTTTACACTAGTAATGACTATGAAAAAAAAAAAGAATTTATATTTGTGATTCAAAATGGAATGTTTAACAAGTTAATAATAATTCATGCAATCACTTGCATACTGCTACTGTTTCTAATGCTCCTATAATGTTTTTGTGTTTGTTTTTCTCTCCCACTAGCTACTCTGGTAATAACTCGTCATTAATGCTAGACAAGTAGATTTTTTTTTGAAAGGGCAAGTGAAAGAAGAGAATTTTACTTGCCCGGCCGGACAACTAATCTGATTAAAACATCTAACTGCACCGATATATTGGTGAGAATGGTTCTGATTTTATTACATTTAGTGCATGTGAACGGCGATTAATAAAATAACGAGTAACAACGCCAATGAGGCTCATGCAGCTTAATGTGAGTGTCATGCTTCACGCTGTGCAAAGAAGGCAGGGAGACGCGGAGTCCGTGAAACAGAGAACATTTATTGATCATCCAGGCTGACAAGACAGAGAACCGAGATAGCAGACACAAACGCAGTGACATAAGCATAAACGTAAAAAACGACCGACAGGGGAGAATTCAAAAGACACGGATTAAATACACCAGGAAACAAGAGGGAAACTGGGAACACCTGTGAGACATAGCTGGGAATAAATCAGCTAATAATGACAGGACAGGAACTCCAAATAAGGTCAGAACACGTGATAAAACAAAACGAAACCACAACAGAAAGACAAGACAAGACATGAACCAAGACAGACCACGTTACAGTGAGAGAACCTTGTGGAGAAATCAGAACAAATGAACGCAACTGCACACAGAAGAAAAATAAAAATGTAAGTTTGTTTTTATATTTATAACATACAGCCTAGTTAAGCAACATGACACGACCAAGAGAGAGGAGTTCCCTGAAAACCATGATTGCAAATTTGGAATTAAACAAGAGTTCAAATGAATAGTTAACATACACTTTAGACCAGTTTTTGATTTTATTGAAAGGGTATATTGTTGACTGTTTTTGCTCCATTTGTTTAATGAAAATAGCTCCAAACAGATCACAGCAGAACAGTCGCAGATGCAGCACACAGAGCAGCAGTGTTTTGTTAATAAATGATTCACATTTTTGAATTTTGATTCATTTGAGTTAATGATTCAGTGATCCATTTATAAGGACAGGCACTTGCTGTATTTCAGCTACGTTGAACTGTCATATCTGAATTCTGCTCCACACTGTTTCTTCTGCAGTGGAATGATCGATTTTGTAGATGATGATTTCATGTGACTGGTAACAGGTAACATCGGTAATATGATTGGTAATTTTATCTTAGTATATTATGTTAAATTATTAATAAAATGTCAGAATTTGTTTTGAAAGATTATGCATGCATTCAATACGATTAGGGGAAATGCCCTCTAAATAGGTAAAATAACATTTATATGCAGTATTAAGTCATATAAAATGTAATTTCCCAACAAAGAAAATTGTGGCCAGTGAAAATGCTAAGTGGCTAGTAAATTTGGAAAACCACTAGCCACAGTGACTGGTGAGCAAAAATGTCAAGTTAATGTCAAGCCCTGTATATATATGTTCCTATTGTTTTAAGTAGTAATTGTATTATTTATTAAGCATACAAAATAAAGGAATAGTTCACCCAAAAATGAAAACTCTGTCATCATTTACTCACCCTCGAATAGTTTCAGACCTGTATGAATTTATTTGTTCTTCTGAACACAAAGGAAGATATTTTGAAGAAAGTTTGCAGGCGGTTTTGGTCACCATTGACTTCCACATTTTTTTTTCTTCCTACTAAGTCAATAGTTACCCAGAACAGTTGAATACTGATAGAGAAACATGAAATAAAACAAAAAATTAAAGCCATGAAGTCATGAAAAACAATCATGAAGTTATTAAAAAAAAAACAATCATTCCCAAATACAGGTAACTAAGACACACACACACACACACACATGGAAATGAAAGAGTTATCTGTTTTTTGCAAATTAACTCTTAATTTGGAATTTATTATAATGGGTTTATTTGACGTTTGTAATAGATTTATATAAATTAAGACTGGTTTTAAGGTCATGTTCTGTACGAAAAAGGTGAAGAAGAAGCAATTTTAATACCCTCATTCAGAAAATATGTATTGAATTAATGTATGAATTTATTAATTGGTTTAATTTATAATGTTACAATTGATTTCAATTGATATATATTTTATATTTGCAAAATATAACTATAATATGCTACATAAATATAGCATTTGAAAGTCAGGTTAGGCTGTAAACTGACAACCTGACTTTCAAATGCTCACAGCCCAGCACTATACCAGAGCGAATAACCCCTGGTTAAGATGGATTGTAGGCGGTTAAGTCAGTAAATGAGTTGCAGGGTTTTGAAATAAATTGCCGCATCTACTTCACAGATTTGCCTCTCTGTTATTTGATTGCAGTCTTTGGCATCTGAGGACAGACATTACTGAGACCTTTTCCGAAACTTTTTATCAGGAGAAATTTCAAAAGAAGCAGGAAACCTAAGCAAAAGTCCTAATTTCCTCTCCATTTGAAACTGCTCAAATATTAAAGGGATCGTATTCGTGATTTCTTTTTTCTTTACCTACAGGCAGGGTGAGACACTAACGGAGGTAAACTTTCCTATAATGGCCTCGTTCAATGGCTTTCTTGCTTTACTCAAAATGAGACGGTTCCAATTCACAACATAGTCATTCAGAGGTGCCCTCTAAGAGATCCTTCGACACTTTTACTCAATCATTGTAAGAGGAGAAAGTGACAGAAGAGGGGAAAGAAAAGGGGGTAAATTTTGAAAGAAGTAAGGTGTCTTTTATTCTCCCATTACTATGGAAATGAATGGCTAAGCCTGCAGTGAAGTCTCCTCATGACTGCGTGTGGAGGTCTGTGTACTCTAAGAAAGAGGGACAACAGAGGAAGGGGACCAGAGGAAAAAACGTTCTTTGTCCACTGGTGTTTTCTCCTTTATTGAGCAGAGTCATGCTGTCAATCATCTTCACATCTTCTTCTGCTCAGCTTGAGTTCATGCACCCATCCTTCAGCTTTATACCAAAAGTTTTTCCACAGGGCTTCCGCTGTTTGATTTCAAAACTTTGCCATCAGGAAAGTTATTAAAGGGTATACACAGTGCTTGCGAGCTTGCTTCAGACATGGCTTTGTACGCTCACCCCGAAAGAGAGAGCGAGAGAGAGAAGGAGTTTGTTGGAGTCACATAGTGGAAAAGGACAGTGTCAACAAATGTTCCTCTGGCCTGATTCGCTCGGACTCCTGCGTTTAATTCTAAATAACTTCATGGCTGCTGCTTACTGCTATGTGACCACTTGGATACAAGTCTGGCAGGGTTAAACTTCATTTATAGCTTGCCGGTCAGGCGTGACGTCTTGCTGTTCAATATGATACTGGTTGATATTCCACTTCCTCAGAGAACAGGCTTGCTAACATCTGGACCTGCTTAGCAAGATCTGGGGCCTCATTTATAAAGTGTGCATATGCACAGATTTGATTTTAGACTGGGTGTAGCTTAAATCCACACTGTAAAAAATAATCTGTAAAATTTATGATAAAAAAGTGACAGCTGTGGTTGCCAGAATTCAACAGTAAAAGATACAGTAACAACATACCCATAAACAATTTCTATATTAATTGTGTGATTTGTTGTACATTATATATTATAATTTGCCTTTAATTATTATATACGTATGAAAATTTTTAATGCAGGAATCCGTGTCAGTTTAAGATTAAATGTGAAGAAAAAGCAAGGTAATTTTTGCCAGGGTGTGTGTGTGTGTGTGTGTGTCATTACTAATCAAGCTCTAATATTATACATTTATGCAAGAACAGAATGTATTATGTGTATAAAACACTAGCTATAAATCTGGCATTAGCAAAAACAAATGAATTTTGTTCTAAAATTTTTATATCTACTGCAGAATGCTTTTAAAAACAATACATATCTTGAGATGTAGTGGAAGTGACATTGTTATGGCAATTTTCATGACATCAGAAAAACAATCTGCTGGATTAAAAACAAGCAAAAAAAAAAAAAAAACAAAGGAAAACAAAAAATAGAAACTCAACAGTTATGCAACGTATGCAATATGTCATTGCTTTAAAAAAAATAATATGAAATAATTTGCATTCAAGAAGAAATTACACTATTTATTTATTTATTTATTTATTTATTTTATTTAATTATTTTTTTTCTGCCAATGAACACACTAGTAAAACTGCAACCAAACCATCAGGCTACCAAGTACCACACATTCTGGAAGCCTGTAATAAACACAGAAAGTCAGGAATAAACTATACATTATAGCAAATCGACAGGATCTTGCCCTCTCTGTTTAAAGTGTTTATAACAAGCATCATTCTGGCTTGTTCAGCTCCTGTTCACCAGTCTCTGGTCACCCCTCGAGTGGTTTTGGTGTGAGAAAACACTCCAACAAAACCCTCCAGTTTTAAAAGAACACTCTCCTCACTGCAGGTATAGTTTCAAAGATCTTTCTCTTCTCCACTTTGATTAATTTTCTTATATTTTTCACAAACATTTCCATTTTTTTGCACTGTTTCATCTCACATTCCAGCTTTTTCAAGTCATGTTCAACACAGTCACAGGTCCAGTTTTAAAGGAACGTGCTTCTTGCTGTCTCTCCCCTCTACTATCATAAACATCATGAATAGGCGAAGTGGTCAACACACAAAACTGTTTGCATCTGAACTTTTGAACTTTCATGACATACATGCTCACTTTCATATCCAGATTCCCAATCCAATGCTGCTGGGCTACTCATTATACATATTTTCGAACAGAAATTGTGTCTCTTCAGCTTAGCTTCCTTACCCAACAGGATTTTATATTTTTGGATTGAAAAAATAACCCAGTGTTACACAGTGGAATAATTAGGTAAACTAGTGAGAGTGTGAAAAGTGTTTTAAGTCCATACTTGAAGTGTGCATAGCTGAACTAACACCCGGGGCCTCAGAAACCATCCTAAATTTGATAATCTGCCAAATATGTGTACATGTGATTCATATAAATAACCTACGTACAGAAAACGCATGCACGCATCTCTTTGAATCCATGAATCGCACATGGTCTTAAACTTGCGCAAAGCTGAATGGTTTCGGCTCTGTGCTTAGTAAACGACCCCTAATTAATGTCATTAACACAGAAAAGATCACCAGTCATTGACCAACCCCTTTTAATTTAAAACAATAAGCTTATGTGCTCAAAACCTGCAAAAAAATCTGTACGTCAGCTCAGTCCCTGACGTGATACTAAGCACTATTCCACATCAAAGCCAGTTATTACAAATAAGAGCGTTGACAAGACTTTAAAGGGTTAGCTCTCCCCAAAGTGAAAATGCTGTCATTAATTACTCACCCTCGTGTCATTCCAAATCCATAAGACCTTCGTTCATCTTCTGAACACAAATTAAGATATTTTTGATGAAATCAGAGAGCTATCTGTTCCTCCATGGACAGCAATACAACTGAAATGATCCCAGATCCAGAAACATAGTAAAAACATCAGTAAAAGAGTCCATGTGCCATCAGTGGATCAACTTCAGTTTTGCGACGCTACGAGAATAAGTTTTTTTGGTGCAAAGAAAACAAAAATAACAATTTACTCAATTTACAACCATTCTTCTCCCCCGAGTTACGTCTTCCTCCATTTTGGAGAGTATCGCAATACATATGCACAATTTAACATATTTTACGTAATCAGTCTTGTTTACATCTGAGGGGAAGCATGTGCATGTACGTAATTTGCAGTTGTTTACGCATAGTGGAAAGCATACACATGCGTTGTGAGAGGACTCTCTAAAATGGCGGAAGATGAACAGGAGAATGGCACAAGAGTGAGTAATTAATGACAGAATTTTCATTTTGGGGTGAACAAACCCTTTAAGTGCATGGACACTCTAAGATGAAATCTGAGCACACGCAGACTTAATAAATGAGGCCCCCATTCTCAACATCTTCTAGCAGGGGCTAACCGACCCATATTATCCAGTGTCAGAAATTAATGATACTGGACAGCGATAATTCAAACAAAGGTCACGATTCATTGGATTTTACAGCATATGTTCTAAGATGACATCCCACATGGTTATCGAAGCCTGCAGAAGTCGTAATGACTGATTTATTCACTCCAACCCCTGGTGAAGGTTAAGGGTGGCATCTCAGGCACTCGTCTGTTTTCATATAAAGGCCTTTGAGGCTTTTTATTAGTTTATTAAACACTGGTTTATGAGTAGCACATAACTGCATCTTGCACGTTGATGCATCTCTCTTCCATCTGGCCTCTGTCTAAGTATATGCTTATGACTGATTGCAATCCACCCACAGCCGTGCAATTTGGCTGACTAGCCTACCTTTAGATCTGCATGTTGTTAGGAAGATTTTCTCTGTTTCTCTTGAGCGTGCAGATCAGTGCTCTTGCCACAACAAAACGAGGCAAGCAAATCAGCGCTATTTTGACGCAGCATTCTGTCGGTGTGCGGTTCAACAACTTTAAAGCTTATGGACTCCTGTCAGATGGTTCCTTGGCATCAGACGCATCTCTGGGCTCCAGCTACTCCCCTCTGTGCAATTTGTGAAGCTTCCTGAGTCTCTGCCACTAACCATCGCCTGTGTTCTCGTGCCTGGATGAAAGAGACTCGAAATTGAAGGAATCACAAACACCAGCAAGGGAAAAATGCAGATATCGGAGCTTCGGTTTTGCATCTTCTGTCCCTTAAATTATTTATGCTCCCCACAAAAAGGAAATTGCAAACTAGGGATGTTATGTGGGGCCTGGCCTGTCGAAGAAGAAAGACTTTCTGGCTAGTTAGGAAGCCTGGTAAGGACACCAGTGTATAAACACAACATATGCTGGTGGCCAACAATGTTGTGCTACAAACAGAAGAACAACGGCTCTTTTTCTGTCCACCTCTTCTTTGTTCCCCCTCACATCAATTTAGGTGGCCACCAGAAACCCTGCTTTCATGTGGCACAGGCTGGCTATTAAAAATATGCCTGCAGTGAGCTTCCAGTGAGACGGCCAAGAAAGAGCTGCATTCTAGGGCAGCGCTCCCTCTCTCTTTTCTCGCTCTCGCTTTTCTGTTCCTTCCAAGCCACTGCCTCATTTGTATTTTGTGGCCTTTCGTCTGGCTCCACCGTCTAATTCACTTGAATGTTCCACCTGCCCACCCTTCAAGATTTGACACGTTTTATAAACATCTACTAAAAGGACTGTCACAGGCCTCCAACTGGCACCATTATCTGCTAATTCACCCTAAAAGGAAGAGGCCTTTATTGCAATCTGCTCACGGAAGAAAAAAAAAAACAAAAAAACAAGTGAGACGTCTGATGTCGCTTCTCATGTGCCGTATGAGTCCTTCATCTGGTCCTCATGCTCTGCTTCAGAGCGACAGCGTCTCTGTGACTCAGTCTATGCTCACAAATGGTGTGCTGTCTGGTTTTTGCTAATTGCCAATCTCAATATTTGACTTGCTGTGCTTCAAAGTAACCTCTGTTTATCTTAAGCTCATGGTTTATGGACATATTCATTTATATATGAAGAGGGCAGGATGTTTAATGCATGGGAGATGTGTAAGGGTGAATCTCACAACAGAATGGCATGATTTTCCCTTGAGCTGTGAGTCTATTTTGTTTTGCTCTGTACTCTCCTTGATATAGTCTGTAAGGTTATTTTTGTGACAGACCATAGACCAAATTCGGATCACCACGTTAACTGCCATAATGTACTTGCATGTCAGTATGCTAAAGAGTTTCAGAATGAAAGAAAGATGGAATTTGTGAAATGTTATCAAAAATATAAATATATGTGTGATTGTATGATACATTTCAAACATCACGGTAATCGAGTCATCAAGTGCATTATAGATAAAAAAGAGAGAAAAATGTTAAAGTACATGTAAAAGTCCATAAGTACCTATGTCTCTGATAAGAGTATAGTATGCATGAAGGACACAGTAAAAGCAAAATAAAAAACAAACGCTCAATACCATTTTAGTTTTTTGCTTGGTGACGTCACTTCATCACAATTTAAACAACATATTATTTTTATTTCCATGTGCTTTTGGGACATTAGCTGGTAAAACTTTGGAAAGTAAACTGCATTTTGCACATCTCTTGGTAAAGGGTTTGGCCATGGAAAAAATAGATGATAACTCTGGATGTAATTGATGACAGCGGTTAACATCCTGTTGAGGGTAACCAGGGGTCTTGCCATAGCAATAGAGGGCAGATGTTTGTAATGTCTATGCTCATCTTCTGGCTATTGCTGTTGTGGCCTTGTGCAAGACACTTCACCCCTAACCTCTGATGAATGTTATCGTTCTGCTGCCCATGGCATGCTGTTAAGTGGAACATCCAATAGGAACATTCTCTATGGATAAAATAAAAATGCAAGCCTGTCCAACATGTTAGATGTTGTTATTTATTTATGGGAAACAGGCAGCACAGAAGGTACCTGTGGGAAACCAAGAGCTCAACTCATGAGTAACTCCTGTGGAAAAATGCAGGCACAACATTGTGTTAATAGACAAACAACAAAAAGACGTAGCCTACATTGCTAGTGATGTTTCAGAGAGATATCCTTGACCTTGGTAGTTTGGTCGCATATATTAGAATAGGGAACATTCACTACTAACTATACAACTTTCTACTCAATAAATTCCTAAATTGCAGCTTAAAGTGGTAATATGATGCAACGTTTTACTTTCTCTTTGGAGTGTTACAAGCTGTTACCATGTACTGTAGATAGGAACCCTGAAGTTGCAAAAATTAAAGTTTCAAAACTAAGGAGATATTCTTTATAAAAGTTATGACTTGTCCACACCCCCCTAAAACGACTCCTTTAAACACGCCCCCACTTTTCTACGTCACAGAGTGGGTTTATTTTTAAACACTGCCCAATTGTTTACGCAAAGAAAGAAGGCAGATCTATTATTCTGGCTGTAGTGTTGCTGCAGGCGCCATGTTCTGGAGACACTGTGTGTCGTTGTGAAAGTGAAACTACT
>JAUMHE010000063.1:1288754-1299514 GCA_032359235.1 Enteromius mattozi | reverse complement strand
AGTCATTTGGTGATAGGGCTAGGTAAATCTGGGTATCATCCGCGTAGCTGTGATATGCAATTTGTTTTTTTCTCATTATTTGACTAAGTGGGAGCATATACAGGCTGAACAAGAGCGGCGCAAGGATTGAGCCTTGAGGGACTCCGCATGTCATGGATGTCCACTTGGACTTATGCTCTCCTATACTCACATAATAACCTCTCCCTTCTAAGAATGTTAGAGTGTGTTCAGCACATTTATGGAAGATGGACTTCTAAAACCTGGAGAGTAATCTATGCTGGATCTATGCACCGAGAAAGTGGTGCAATTGCATTCTGCAAGACAGTCTGGCACTTATTAAAACATGTTACTTACTATTTAAGTTTTGAGCAGTGTCACACGTATTCGGCCAATCATAGTGTACTAGATAGCTGGCCAGCACACCTCACTTTTTTAGAATGATTAGCTTTGTACAAATTGACCCTGTCAGGAGGTGGGGCTTAAATGAGAAACAATAATGTACAGTATGGGGAGAGTTATAGTGTTTTTTTTTTTTTTTCACCTTAAACTGCATAAACATTGCATTACACCAAATAATGTTCTTTTTAGCAACATCACATGACCCCTTTAACTCTTTCCCCACCTTTGACGAGATATCTCATCAATTAGGTTATCATACTTCCCCGAGTTTAATAAGCATATGTATATAAGTGTGTGTGTGTATATATATATATATATATATATAATTATTATTATCTCATTAACTGGTATAATGTTAATTTATAAATAACTCTCTACATTTGCTCCTGATGTTTGGTGCTCAAAATCAAATTAATTTAATATTTGGATTCGCCTGCTTCAGCTACTTAGGTTTGCTGCATTGTGAGCCCGGTATTTTCCTCAGGAAATACAAATTAAGTTTTCAACACTGCTCCATCATTATTTGGGTAACAAAAGCCATAAAAAATGAGAGCATCCTTCAGATTTGTGTATAGCTTCTTTTCTCCTGTCCGAAGGAAGTGTGAGTGATGGACTCCCTGCAGTCCAGTCTAAAGTGTTGCAAGATTCATCTTTGTCTGGCCTTGTGCAGCAGCTCACTTAGAACTCTGGTTCTTATTTACTGGACTTGCCAGAGAAGAGAAGTGGAGAACAGCAAACTCAAACAGTTCATTCCCAATGGGCGACACTTCCACAGCAATATGGATTTCCTCTGCTTGAAGTGCTTGAGTTAGAGAGAGAGAGCAAGGGCCTATTTGGACATGTTCCCAAAGAACATTACTGCATCGTGAATTCTTGTATGGCATCCATGTGGTCCTCAATGTTTCATTCTGTGTTTCCTGAAAATTACCCAAACTTTCTGTGAGTGAATATCTGGCCAGACCCTTATGTAGTATCTATCAATGATTAAAAGCTCTTGCTGACCCTGGTGTAGATTCGCTCAATATGTCTCCCAGCTGAACTGGGCAACTTTCCACTGCTCATGAAATAGTGTATTCCAGAAGCATGCCTGCCATTTTAAACATTACCACAGTAAGCCAAGAGAAAACACAACACTTAAAGGTAACAAGGTGGCTCAGGTCTCTAACCTGCACAGACCCAAGCTTTGCCTTGTCGTTGCTTTGTCTTCATCATCTCCTGAATCGCCTTTGTCTTGCTGTGTTTCCAGTTATCACACTCTTTCTACTGAGTTCACAGTCTGTGGGTGGAATGCGCACTGACTTCAGTAGATTGTTTTTTCTCTCTGTGATATGCCAACAGAAGAGGGCAAAGGCATTTTAGCTCATCTGATCAAACTTAGAGTCTCATACAGAATGTTCAGAAAAATGTAAAATTATCTTTGTTGTAATTTCTTATTTCTATGTACAGTAATGCATATACTACTACTACTAATAATAATAGTAATAAAATAATAATAATAATGATAATGAAAGAATGAATTAATATTTTTTAAAGTATTCCATATTTATTATTTTTATTACTTAGTGTGTGTTTATTTGTCATGTGTAAAATTGTACTCACACAGTTTATTAATGCACAAACAGCAGTAAGACCCAGCGTTTAATAATATCATTTTGCTGTTGTTTTGAAAAATAACATAAAATGAAATAACAAATAAACAAAAAAATAAATAAAATAACCCATTTTCTTGCTATCTATAAATGTCTGCACCACAAGATGGTGCAAATTTCTAAAACTACTACTACTGCTGCTAGTTTTAGTATGATTAGTATTCATTTCTGTTGGAAAATGACTTTTTAGAAAACAAGGCATAAGCTTGTGTATTGTGTCTTGTCTGGTTTAGTAAGTCAACAATCTTCTAACCACAGAAAGTGACAGAAAAAGCTGCAGTAAGCATGTTTGTGCCTGGGATCAAGCTGGAGGCAGAGCCCGCACTGAGGCAGGAGGGGTGAGGCATCAAGCAGCCCTCTGTTGGGTGTCAGGGCCATAAATCATGCTGAGATGGTGGAGGAAGAGCCACCGTAGGGAGCATAACCACAACACTGGATGTGTAACAGCAAAAGCCGACATTGTGTGACTGCTTTCCACACTTCAAGAACAGGTTTGGTGAATGGGGTCCTGTGTATTTCTACACAGGCTGGGGGGGGGGGGGGACTATCATAGAGACGGGCTTCATCTTCAGTGTGTGTAAAGCTCGCTCAGTATGACTTCAGTGTGTGTGACTGAGATGGTGTCCTCCCATCTAAACAACCTCTTATACGAATCCACCTCCTAACCCACTTCGTAAGTCATTTTGCCAGCCCACACTTGAGAATTTTCGTAATCTCATCCTCTGAAGTCTCTTGGTTGCGGAAGTAATTCCCATTTATCTTATTCATAAAGATTTCACAACACTCTTCTAAAGAGTTCTAAGCCTTGAATTAAACCAACCAGCTTAACTGAAAGTGTATCATACATAATACATGAGTTACATTATAAAATATATATCATATCTTTAACATAGATTTTATAATACAACTCAAATACACAGATAAACAGACAGAAAGAAATACTTGGTGTGCATATAGGCTTCATATAAACAACCAACCATCCAACCAAACAAATAAATAAATAAATGCATATTATATATTACATATAAAAGAAATACACGTACACTGGGTCCTAGCCTGGATCCAGTCTATGGAGGACCACAAAAATTCCAGAGTCACACAATGGTGTCAAGAATGAATAGGTGTTTCTGTGTGTATTTAAGTGTGGAAATTTGGTGTTAAATGTATTAGTTGTTAATGGATTTTGTGTTTAGTATTATATATATGGCGATAGAAAGTGGATAATTATAAAGTGTCACGGATGTCAAATGGATGTGGTATTTGTGTATGTGTTAAATGTTGTACTTACCTATGAATGGTATGACCCAATGAGGGGTGTAGTTTGGCCTATATAAGCAGAAGCCAAACTTAAAGACATTCACTGCATCAGAAATTGCATACTTCCCTACTATATAGTATGCAAAAAACAGTATGCAAGGCGAGTAGTATGTACGAATTCATAGTATTTGAAAAACAGTAGGTGAGAAGTACCCGGATGACCTACTGCTTCCGGCCAAATTCTGCAGTATGCATATGATGGATACTTTACTATCCCATGAGGCCACAGGAGAGGACTCATCATATTCGTAAAATATTCGTACCTACTCAAGTAGTATGCGATTTCGGATGCACTTTGGTGCCTCGAGCAAATCAAAAGCCCCTATTGTATTTTGTGGATACCTGTTTGTTATCTGTATGTAAATCGTTGTTGGTTTATTTTCTGGTTTATTTTCCTTTTTTGTTGTTTCTTTGGTACTTTGGATTTTTGTAATTTTTGTGTGTACCTGTATATATCATTCACTGTGGACAATCTTCCTGGCACTGTAAATAAATTCCACCTTGCACAGAAGTGTGAGCCATCATTTTATATACCTTCATGGACTCACATTCCCCCGAAGGCGAGCTGGTGCGCTCGTTTTTGTCACAGGCACACATCTGTAAACATTGTTTTTTTTATCTGTTCAAATATAATTACATATAATCAATCATTTTTGCTAATTTAAATAATCATTTATGGAGGGTACAGTTTCTTAATGTCTGTAGCGAGTCCGACCTCTGTGGCCCTCTCTGACCGTCATCAGCGGGAACCATCTCCGGAGTTCTAGTTTCCCGACGGGCCCGTTTCTATGTAACACCTCATCACTTCTGTTACAGATGCCGCTCGTTTCGTGCGCTTTATAAGCGCCCGCTTCACAAAGACTAGACGCAAAGTTTTGCTCTGCCTCGGCATCAATCCTAAGCATTTTCCCCCTGTTTATTCGGACTGCTTACCTGTGACCTTGGACTGCCTTTTGATATCGCGACTCTTGCTGGATACCCCGACCCTTGCCTGGACTATTACTCTGAACATTGCTTGTGACCCTGATCTTTTGCCTGGACCTGGACCTTGTTTTGCCTTCGCTGTTCCTGCTCACTGGTATTGAACTTTGCCTGTTTCACTTTGATTATTTAATAAAGCTGCTTTTGGATCTCAACATGTCAGACTCTGAGTCACAGAAAACTTCGCCGCACGAAGATCCAGCAGCATTCTACCAGATGGCTCATGAGTTATCACGTCAAGCTTCTCAATTGTCTACCCATCACCAACAATTGGAGAAGTTAAACCGCAGCATAGAGGAGATCGCTCAGACGCTACAAACGCTCGTCACCTCCTTAGCTGCATTGACGCCACCTCCCGCCATTACAGCTCCCGCGGCCCCACCAACACCAACACCAACACCTACTAGTAAGGCACCATTTTCCTTGCCCAAAAAATTTGACGGTTCCCCGGGGAAATGCCAGGGCTTTCTCCTGCAGTCCGAGATCTACATCAATTCGCAAATGCACAACTTCCCAACAGATGATAGCAGGGTATCGGCTGGTTTATTCACTGCTAACGGGAAGAGCCCTGGAGTGGGCCACAGCCCTGTGGGAGGGCAGGCGGATGACATTCCCTTCTTATCAGGAGTTTCTCCGTATCTTCCGGGAGGTTTTCGATCACTCTGCGGGCGGCAGAGAGCCCAGTGAGGAGATACTCACCCTGAGACAAGGTGCGCTCACCGCAGCTGATTTCACGGTACGTTTCCGCACCCTCGCGGCACAAACAGGCTGGCCATCTGAACCATTGAAAGTAATGTACCGTAAGGCCCTGAGGGTGGAACTACAGGCCGAGCTAGCATGCAGAGATGAAGGCAAGTCATTAGAACAATTCATGGAACTCACCATCCAGATTGATAACTTGCTTCGATCTCGCCGAGGGAGGCGTCCTTATCCGTCCACCACTGCCACTACTCACGCCACCGAGGTTGAACCCATGCAGCTAGGCTACACTCACCTCACACCGGAGGAATGCGACAGGCGACTGCGGGCTCACCTATGCCTGTACTGCGGTCTACCTGACCACATCCGAGCCAACTGTCCCACACGGCCACCACGCCAGACTTCCAACCGGGTGAGTGCGAATGCCTCAAGCAATTCATTGACTTTGCCAGTAAAACTAGTCTCTAGAGGGGAAGAATTTATCACTACTGCTTTTATTGATTTGGGAGCTGAAGGGAATTTCATAGATGAGAAGTACGCTAAGTCCTGTGATTTTCTGCTTCTTCCATGTGGCTCTCGGATGGCTGTGGCAGCCCTAGACGGTCGACCTCTCGGCACTGGCCATATAACCTCCACCACCGGAGATATCACTCTGCACATGGGTCCACTGCACCAGGAAACCATACGGTTGTACACCATTGACTCACCCGAGCACCCTGTGATCCTCGGCCTCCCCTGGCTGCAATGACACAACCCAACCATCTCCTGGACTGAGAAGGAGATAACTCACTGGTCCCAATATTGCCACACTCACTGCCTCAAAGGAATCCAGGTAGCACCAAAACCCGCATCACCTTCTCCAGTACTTCACACAGAGGAGTCACTTCACGAGCACCTACCTTCACAGTATCACGACCTGCTGGAGGCCTTCAGCAAGGAGAAAGCCACCAAGCTGCCACCACACTGCCCTACAGACTGTGCCATCGAGCTCCTGCCCGGTGCGGTGCCCCCTAAGGGACGCATCTTTCCTCTCTCACAGCCAGAGACTGAGAGCATGCAGGCCTACATTCAAGAGGAACTGGCTAAGGGATTCATCAGCCCATCCACTTCTCCCGCCTCAGCAGGATTTTTCTTTGTAAAGAAGAAGGACGGCAGCCTCCGTCCCTGCATTGACTACCGAGGACTCAACGAGGTCACGGTGAAATTTAGATACCCCCTACCTCTCGTTCCCTCTGCTTTGGAGCAGCTCCGCAAGGCTCGGTTCTTCACTAAGCTCGATCTAAGGAGCGCTTACAATCTCATCCGCATCAGGGAGGGCGATGAGTGGAAGACGGCGTTTTCCACCACCACTGGGCACTACGAGTACCGGGTGATGCCCTTCGGATTGGCCAACAGTCCTTCCATCTTCCAAGCTCTGGTAAATGACATATTCCGAGACATGTTAAACCGTCAAGTAATCATCTACATAGACGACATACTCATCTACTCAGAGGATCTTCCCACTCATGTGCAACATGTGCGCCGCTTTATCAGGAAGTGCTGAAGCGACTCATTCAACACCAGCTGTATGCAAAGCTTCAAAAGTGTGAGTCCCACCAAACACGCATCTCCTACCTGGGTTACATCATCAGTGCGGAGGGAGTTACAATGGATGAACAAAAGGTCAATGCTGTTCTCAACTGGCCCAAACCCCGAACGATCAAGGAGCTGCAGCGATTTCTGGGATTTGCCAACTTCTACCGCCGCTTTATCAGGAACTTTAGCCAGGTAGCAGGTCCGCTCACTTCCATGACTCGTAAAGGTCCGAATGTTCTTCGTTGGTCTCCAACCAGCGAACAAGCTTTCACAGCCCTCAAAGAACGCTTCACTTCAGCACCCATCCTCAGACATCCAGATCCGGAGCAAGAGTTTATTGTGGAAGTAGACGCTTCAAATTCAGGAGTCGGAGCGGTGCTCTCTCAGCGGCATGGCAGTCCACCTAAGCTGTTCCCCTGCGCTTACTACTCCCGCAAACTGACCTCCGCGGAGCAGAACTACAGTGTAGGCGACAAGGAACTTCTCGCTATGAAGGATGCTTTAGAAGAGTGGAGGCATTGGCTCGAGGGCTCTAAACTACCCTTTCTAGTATTGACCATTGAACTCCTCAACAATCGCTTCTGGTGGCCCTCGCTGGGGACGGACGCCACCCGGTTCGTCCAAAAGTGTGCCACCTGTAACATCACAAAAACATCTCATCAAAAACCCTCCGGTCTACTACAGCCACTACCCTTACCACAGAGACCCTGGTCACATCTTGCGATGGACTTCGTCACTGATCTTCCACCATCAAACAATTACACCACCATCCTTACCATCGTTGACCACTTCTCCAAGTCCTGCCGTCTCATCCCACTTACCAAGTTGCCTACGGCCTGGGAAACTGCAAATATCATCTTAGAACAAGTGTTTAGGTTCTACGGGCTCCCAGACGACATCGTCTCAGATCGGGGTCCTCAGTTCACCTCACGTCTCTGGGCCGCATTCTGCAAGCAGTTAAACATAAACGTCAGCCTCACATCAGGTTATCACCCCGAATCCAACGGGCAGACAGAGCGTCTCAACCAAGAACTCACCAGATTCCTCCGCACATACTGTTACAATAACCAACAGGATTGGAGTTGCTACCTTCTGTGGGCTGAGTAGGCCCAGAACTCCCTCCGCAAACCATCAACGGGCATGACACCTTTTCAATGCGTACTGGGATTTCAACCACCATTGTTCCCCTGGTCTGGGGAACCAACTAACCTTCCAGCCCTAGATCACTGGCTCCAACAGAGCGAAGAGACCTGGAACCAAGCCCACGTCCATCTGCAACGAGCTGTCCGACGCTTCACCGCCCAAGCTGATCGTCATAGACGTCCCAATCCTCCGTATGAGCCTGGCCAGTGGGTGTGGCTCTCCACAAGAAATCTCCGTCTATGACAACCTTGTCGGAAGTTGAACCAGAGGTACGTGGGTCCTTTTCAAATAACTAGACAGATTACTCCAGTTTCATATCGTCTTGACTTGCCTGCTCAGTATCGAATCTCACGAACGTTTCATGTTTCTCTGCTCAAGCCTGCTGATGCTCCGGGAGGAGAGGGGGACCAGGACGAGGTCACGGCTCAGGAGCCTTCCCCCCTGATCATCGATGGCGAAGAGGCCTACCAGGTACACGAAATCCTGGATTCCCGACGCCGGGGGCGAGTGTTGCAGTACCTAATCGATTGGGAGGGTTACGGTCCCAAGGAAAGGTCCTGGATCAATGCCCAGGACATCCTGGATCCCACGCTAACCACCACGTTCCACCAGGAACACCCAGACCGGCCAGCTCCCAGACCTCGTGGTAGACCCCGGCGTCGGCGGCCCATTCGCTTCAGGAGCCGCTCACGGGGGCTCACAGCGTCTGAGCGATCTCCTCTATGCTGCGGTTTAACTTCTCCAATTGTTGGTGATGGGTAGACAATTGAGAAGCTTGACGTGATAACTCATGAGCCATCTGGTAGAATGCTGCTGGATCTTCGTGCGGCGAAGTTTTCTGTGACTCAGAGTCTGACATGTTGAGATCCAAAAGCAGCTTTATTAAATAATCAAAGTGAAACAGCGAGTCTGTAGCGAGTCCGACCTCTGTGGCCCTCTCTGACCGTCATCAGCGGGAACCATCTCCGGAGTTCTACTTTCCCCACGGACCCGTTTCTATGTAACACCTCATCACTTCCGCTACAGGTGCCGCTCATTTCGTGCGCTTTATAAGCGCCCGCTTCACAAAGACTAGACGCGAAGTTTTGCTCTGCATCGGCATCAATCCTAAGCGTTTTCCCCCTGTTTATTCGGACTGCTTACCTGTGACCTTGGACTGCCTTTTGATATCGCGACTCTTGCTGGATACCCCGACCCTTGCCTGGACTATTACTCTGAACATTGCTTGTGACCCTGATCTTTTGCCTGGACCTGGACCTTGTTTTGCCTTCGCTGTTCCTGCTCACTGGTATTGAACTTTGCCTGTTTCACTTTGATTATTTAATAAAGCTGCTTTTGGATCTCAACATGTCAGACTCTGAGTCACAATATCAGTCACTGTTTAGAAACACAGTGTATAATTCTGGCTCTCGCTTGGATGAGCAGCCTGTTAAGTGCTGCAGGAGCTGCTTTTCCTGTGACACTGCTGACAAACACGTGCCATTTAGGAAATGTCAGCACTGGGACTCACTGCAGGTCTGGATGGCACTCACACACAGCCTCAGATGAGGCTTTTTCTCACAGCTGTCTCACAGGCAGCGAGGAGAGAGGAGGGAGAGTGAGAGTCGGTGATTAAGCTTGCCCAGGGACTGCCTCACACTCTCCATTAATATTGCAGCAGTGGGATAGCTCATAATCACGGCCCAGCTCGCATGATTTGGAAGGATATTGGCTCCTCTGGAAACCCCTGCCTGTCAGTGAGTCAGTAAACTGTTGTAACGTTAGATGAATACTTCTAATTTTCCAAATCAAGAGGGGATTATTGACAGAGAGGTCTCATTTAGTAGGCAATGCAAGGTAGCTGTATTTCTGACTATGACAATTTGTTATGGAAACCGTAAAAGTCCTATGACTCAAACTGATTACTCATGGTGTTTCATTCCAATTTGATTTCTGTATGTGTTTGTTACTGTTATGCACTGTAAAAAATGCCTTAATTGGGAAAAAGCCGTAGTGGAAACAAGTGTTATTCTAATAAACAATTTTCCGTTTCCCAAATGCCCTGCCTTTGGTTGAATAACCAGACAGCCCCGCCCCAAACTCATGCCATTGGTTTAAATAATGTTGCTGTGATACTTAATTAAACACTAATTCTTAGTTTTACTTCCTTTGAATAAGTCAACCTGTGAATAGTTTACTTATTTTTTATTTCCCTAAATTAAAAAATTATTTTAAAAGTTTGGGGTCAATAGAAAGATATAATATTTCAGTTAGTCAAGGATTGATTTGAATTCATCAAAACTATTTTCTTACTGTATTTGTAATCATATAAATGCAACCTAGGTTAGCATAAGAATCTTCTTATGACCTCAAACTGGATATTTTAAAATTATTTTAACCAACCGATTATTTTTGCAAAAAACATTTTTTAGCTAGACCGTGTTACGTTAGAACTAGAACACAGAGCAGGTTTGTGTTACTGTTTGTGCCTCTGCGATCCATGTCGATGACTAAGCGTTGTGACGCTGTATTTACTGATAAAACAGATCATTACTGCCAAAGACAGTTGCAATTTCCTCTGAGTATTGAAGCATAAGCCTACAAGGTTTTTTTTTCTTCTCTTTTTCTAAGAACTACGTGTTCTTTTCCCACAACTAGTCTGGTTCATGGTACTGACTTTATAATGACATTTTTTGTAATGTAATGATTCAGAGTGATTTTCTGTATACATCTTAAAAATAGGCTGTCTCTTTTAGACGTAATTCATTCGTTTCCATGTTTTAAAAAAAATTAAATTTGTTGTTTCTGAAAAGAAAGGCCACTTTAATTCAGGTGTTGTAATAGGGGTTTTCAAACTGGAGTGCTTTATAAATAGTTAACAATTTATGCATTTATTTATTTATTTAAAAAATGTATTTAAAAAAATGTAAAGTGGATGCATTTCAGCTTTACATTTACCATTCATATATATATATATATATATATATATATATATATATATATATATATTATTAGTAT
>JAUMHE010000063.1:1265568-1275953 GCA_032359235.1 Enteromius mattozi | reverse complement strand
ACTGGCATGAAATGCTTAGAGAGCTTAGAATACTCAGATAGATACTGATTTAGGAGTAAATTGCAGTGGTCTCTTATGTTTTTCCAGAGCTGTATTGTCCATGTACACATCAGTAATAAGAAAAGAATATTGCAATAAGTTCTGTGAGGTTAATTCACTAAACAGCTCTGAGTATTTGCTCACTGTTTTTTTTTTTTTTTTTTCTTTTAAAGCTCTCATCTTATTCTTTTAGCAAGTCCTCCAATACAGTTAAACCAGGCACTAGTGCTGTGAGTATTTAAATTGATAACACAAACAGAGCATTAAATAGCATTATCAGCAAGCATTCATTCTAGGAAAATGTATGTATTTATTATAATCCTCAATTTTGAATTCCAGCTTGCTGTCATGTCACGTTTTATTTCTTTGCAGTGCTTGAATGCATGATCCTGACAGGCTTTTAGAAAAAATAAAATAATAATGATAATGAAAAAAACACTCAAGAATGAGAAGTTGGTGGAAAAACTGCATGAAACTAAGTATGTTTGTCTTTAATGTAGAGAAATAAGGGGATGCCAATCATTTAAACATTGTTGAAGTAAGTATAATATAATATAATTGTGCTTTTGTTATGAGATAATGCACAAAACTTAATGTAGTTGTGATGATGTATTCAATGTATTTATAAAAATGGAATGAAGCCGAAGAGATTCTGCAAAACTGTGTATCGCACTCCAAAAAAACGAGAAATTTGTGTATACAACATCAGAAACCTTTCTCTGAGAGTGCACTTTACATTGTGTGAGCAAATCTGAGAAAAAAAAAAAAAAGAAACAAGAAAAAAAGGTTCCAGTGTTAGTTGTTCAGGGAAGAATTTAATGCTGAGGTGAGAGTATTTCACTTACAGTTGCTAAAAGAGGAGTAAAAGTTGATAACCTGCTGGTAAATTGGACGGAGCAAAAGAGCACAGATTTAGTGTGTTTTTTTTTTTTTCTTATATGTTGGAAAACCTCACAGCTGACAGAGCTGTCAGATGTTGGATGATTTAGCATTTTGATGTGACATAACAGAGCACCCAAGTGCACTGAATCAAAAGCTAAACAGGTGCAAAAAGGAGAGATGTATAACTGTCAAAAGCTTTTTTTGGTCACACTTTATATTAGGTTGCTAAGTACTTACATCAAAAAATAAGTACTATGTACTTATTGAGGTCATATTGTATTGCAATACACTTTTGTTGCTATTGAGGTGGGATACTGATAAGGTTAGGGACAGGTTTAGTGGTATGGGTAGGTTTAAGGTGTAAGGGATGGGTCGACAGTGGGTCTGTATATATATATATGCTTTTCCCTGTCCTGGCTTGCATGGAGCTCATAAAAAAAGACAGGGAACTTGGAACAGAGCCATATACTGCCAAATGTAACTTTAGTAAACATGCCAATAAAAAGTTGACTAAAGGCTTGTCTGTGGACCTCTTTTTGACCTAAGAGGTCCTGACTCTTTTATATATAAAAACAATGTAAAGACATTGTCACGATAATCAGCTGGAGGGCACCCACAACCTACTCAGATTCACCTAGGACTCTTAGACTGTTATCTGGACTTCGTTTCCCATCAGCCACTGCACCTTCACACCTACATTTGCCTCATACTCACACGGACTCAATATCGCATCATGCATCACTCACTCACACCTGTTCACATTTGCACTCAGCACCTACAGCTGCAGCTCATCACCACTCCCATTCACTCATTATCACACTGCATATAAACCACATTCACTCTTAGGATAATCGCGAAGTCTTGATTTGCTCTGGTGATCATTTCCAAGCGTTTATTCCTGTGTTTGTTTTCCCTGTGTTTTGACTTTGGACTATTTTGGATTGTGATTGTTTGCTGCCTGCCCCGAACTCTGCTTATGACCCCAACCTCGATTCTGCCTCTCCTATATTGCCCTGTCTGCTGTTGTGTGACCCTGCCTGTTTTGACCATGTCCTTCAATAAAAGTCTGCACTTGGATCCGCACACCTCCACCGCAATCGTTACAGACATGTATGTATGTGTGCATTGAATCCATTTATTAATTTAGATGTAAGTACATAGTAGTTAAGGCCACCTAATATAAAGTGGAATCCCCTTTTTTTTCTATTTTTTACACAAAATTGTTTCTGCTTGCTTAGTGATTACTACTTATTCCTCTTTGTCCCATTAGAGACATAAGGCCTTGTTTTATTTGTAACAGTTAATAATTCACTGCCATTTCAAATAAACATTCAAAGCCAAATTAATTTATATCACTTTATACTAAAGTTGGGACTGAATGTACTGTACAGTGATAACTGCTGAAGCTAAGACTGAAGGTTTTCTTCAAATCCATGGTCTAAAGATCTACCTTAAAGAAACCCAAAGTGAGTGGAAGAAGTCTTTTCCTCTATGTGAAAAGAGATTCTATTCAGTCAAGTGTGGTTAATTTGAAACTAATTACATTTTGTTATGTCTTCATTAAACCCTTTACACCTCCTTAATTACCCTGTCATTTATCCATGGATCTCTGGGGTCCAGCTGAAGTCCAATTCACTGTATTATTCGATTCATTTTAATATAAGAAATTCAGCTGACAGGGTAAAAGCCCAAACCTGAGTTTGAGTGATCTCCAGCAGAAGGAAAATGAGTATTGATTCCATGTGTGCAGTTCCTAACCATCTTCACTTTTAATTGACCATGTTGGCATCCTTGGGGTTCAGTTTCTGTCTTAGACATGTCCATAACAACAGTCTTTCAGTTCACAGGCAGTTGTCAGGGGAACGGGAGGTGAGAGGAAAAGTCAAAGAAGTTAGTCAATTTGCAGACTAAGAAAAGAGACTAAGAACAAGCCCTCTGATAGAAAGGACAATTGGGAGGTGGGGGGAGGAGGATATTTCTCATTCTAGATATTACTGACCACAATCAATTTTTAAGTGCCAAATGAGAGAAACAAATCCCTCACTTTGCTATTCTAATTTGTTTCCTGACAGTGCAAATGCACCATCAGTTGGGGGCATGCAAGTGAAGATGATGTTACCTGACGTGTATACGGCTGTACTGAAACAAACATGCTTACATAAACATGGTACTCGCCTCTCCTGCTGGGATCTCTACAGCAAGCTATAAAGACCCTGTATGGGGCTTCATTTCCAGCAGCAGTGAATTCATCAGACTGTGTTTGTTGGGTCAATACCTTTAAGATGTGCCCGATACCTGCTGATGAGTTTGTTTTCTCGTATGAGCTAACAAATGCATTTTGATTGTAAAGGTTCATACATGCTGTATAAAAACCATGCATAACACAGGATTTGAACCAGTGCTTTTCACTGCCTAAGTGCAACGCCATATCACATGAGCTACCAAGTAAACCTACTGAACTAGAAAACTTATACATATGAAGCTGTATATTTGACGAAAACATCCCTATCCCTTTTCAAATCGTGCAGGATGTTAAAATGATTTTAAGTCATAATATTCTACAACTAATTGTATGAAAATTAGCTTTTATTAATCAAAAATGTGTGAAAAGGAATAAAAGTTGTGGGAGTTTTACTGCCTCTAATGTTCATTTCAACTTGAAACTGCAGTGATTTGTATGTATAGGTACGTTTTATTTAGTTTTGCAGAAATGTATTAAAAGGCACATCTTTTTGGTTGAAAACTATTGGTGATAGAATTGTTTTTGGCAAGTTTTACATGTGAAACTGTTTAAAACAGATGCAATTTCTATCTGCAAATTATTTTGTCCATTCAAAATTGGTATCATATTATTAAAGGGTGTTTTCTGGAAGGTGTACATTTGACTCTTTTAGCAAACTGCTAAAATTGTTCAAAACATCTTTCAAGGCAGAACAGACTAAAGTAATATTTCCTGAAGCTCATTAAATCAGTGATACCCAGCCATTTGTTCTATTCATCCTATTGTCTCTTCCCATATCAATTTCATGAGCCGCTTTTTCTTATAAGGCTTAGCACTAAAACATTAAAAGACTTTTACTTCAAGGTTTGGAATAAAAATGAAAAACTCCAGCTGACATCTTTCAAAATGGCAGGCTGGAAGAACTAAAGGTATAAAGTTTAACAACCCAGATTCCCCATAACTCATGTGATGGCTGAGCATCTCCTGTGGGCCGACCGGCACAAACCCACACAGACAGTGGCAGTGGAAAGAAAGCCAGCTGGCATCAATCTGTTAGCTCTCACTTCACCTTCAGAAGGTGAACAAACGTGAGTTGTAGGTGAAATGACTCTTTAACATTAACTCTGTCATGCTAACACTGCATTACTCTTGTTACCCAAGCCTGAAGATGATGCTTCAACCAGAAAATCTCAACTTCCAGTCTTTCTGGATGATGTATCACCTCAGACTCCTGGAATTCCTAGACTGTTGCTGTTTTCTTCACCAACTGATGTCCTGCATGGAGATTCACCCCATCACACACCAACAGCAATTTTTCATGATACAAGCACCAATGCACCAGCAGACACAAATGTTTGAATTCAACAAAGGGTGCCTCGAATTTGCTGCCCCAGAGGCCACAAACTGGGAACTAGATTTCCTTTGGCAGGAGCTGACATAGACAATATTCTTGCCAAACCAGTGGCCAGCGGCAAACCCTTTCCCCTTAAAATGAGCAAGCCTCAACAAGGTTATCTAAGATGTCTTGTAGGCGTGTGTCATGCAGCAGTTCCTTGCTTAAAGACACCCACAGCCCTCATAGCCCTGTGCAGTATGGCAAACTAGATGTGATTGGATGAGCGCAGCTGTAGACGTGCCAGACAAAATCATGATGGATAGGCTACTGTGTTTCTTCCCCCAAGTCAAACAGAGCAGGAAATGACTTGTTTCATTGAGAATAGAACCACTAGACCACATTTTATTAAGCCAATAGTTCTAGTGCAACCATGTTAAATACATGATATAGTAACAGCAATTTTACATGACAAGAATTACATCTTCCATGATGGTTTTTGTTTTGTTCTGCTTTCACTGTTGCTATTGTTTTAGCTTGAATAAGGCTATTTGTTAGAATAATTGTGTTTTGTTAAACCCGAGACTCTTTATTTGACTCTGTAGCGCTCTTGAGTGAATTGCACTTGTACATTGAGATTTTCAAAAGGAACATTTTCACTCAATATGTGCTGCATGGATAATTTTACACTAACAAGCAGAGGGCCTTACAGCTGAGCGTAAAAGATAGTTGGAGAACAATTTCAAAGTAATGAATTCTTCCTTGAAAGAATGAGTAAAATAATGGAGATTTTCCCTTCAGTTCAGTCCACTGACACTCTCCATGCTGGTGAATGAAATGAGATGACCTACTTTCTGTTAACAGCTCAAGACAAAAAACACAGCGGTTGAGCTTTTGAGCATGTAGACAAATGCATTCTCAAATGTTATCATTAAAATATGATAAATCTAACAATTTTCCAGATGTACAATACAAGCATTTTGTTGAATGTAATTGATGATATTTTCTGTTTGTGATCACAGACTGAACGAGCTGTACTGGTGGTGATCTTAAAGTCAGGCATCCATTGCATTGTTTTTTGTTTTTATGATCTTTTTGCTTCTGGTGATTGCATTTAGTATTCAAAATGTGTTATCATGATAAAAAAAATCATGAAGTTTTGTTGGTCACAAAGTTTATTTTCTGCAAAAGAAATTCAGAAACCAATGGGAAAATCTTAGGCTTTTACACCCCAATATACTTCAAACAAACGTCTTTTTTGTTCTTTGTTTGAGGGCAAAATAAAAGCTGAGTGATGGAGGCGGGGTGTAGATTAATGTAAAAACATGATGATCCTGATTCGAATTACCGAATACACTCTATTGACCAATCCGTCCAGCGTTTAGCACAATTTCGTGTATTTTACCAGTTTTGCCTTAATTCGTGATCAGCAAACTATACAAAACTTATCTTCCTGTATCAGAGCAGGGTAGCTTTAAGATCAGGGCAAAATTTGACTTTACAAAACACAATACACGGACAATGATTCTTAATAATGAAACACAATTTATTGAACTAGTCTACTATGACTAACATGACTAACCTAAGGAATACTCAAACACACACACACACACACACACACATTCATACACGGTTCTGAGGATGAAAAGCAATTGTGTCACTAAAAGTCCAAAGTACTGTACTTGCTACTAGTTTATAGAATCATGACCAGAGGGAGTTCACCAAGCAGATGTTTAGCTTATTGTTACTTTCAGTTGCACCGTTCAGCAAGAAAAGGATGTATTTGTGTTTACCGCTCCGAGGGAGAAATCAGCTGATGGGCTACGGTCTTTCTGACGTCTTTGAGGTTTCTTGGATGCTGGTCAGGCCGTTCTTTTGAGTTCTTCTGCAAGTAGGTTGCACTTTGGAGTCTCAGCAGTTAGGATGAACTGTTTCTGTGAGTTCTTGAAAGAAGGCAAACGGCGCAGATGTGATGCGCAATGGCAAAGAGCGGGGTGCACAGCTGGGTTGTGGGTTCGCAGCTGCTCTGGTTTTCCTCCGCCTGTTTGCCATTGCCTTTCCTTCTTGATGCGTAGATGATGATGATCTTTGTGAAGAAGAAGCAAACAAGATGTTCTTCTCCTTTTCTCCGCATGAAGTAAAGTTCCTGGGTTGCATGTTTAAACCTGTGAACTTTGTTCCGCCCCACGAGGGCGACTTCCAATCAGTTCAGTGCTGCAGGGTGGATCTTCGCCCTGAGTGGTTCCTTGTTATGCATGAATGAACGTACATTAACCTGTATTCTGCAAAGGAATGTTTTAGATGTTTTGGTGTAAAAGTTTACAAAGTTTTATAACTTATGTCTGATCTGGAATATCGGACATTCATTCCCACCATGGAGTTAATGGTATTTCAAGCTTCTATTACAAATCAAACATGCCTATAATTCATACATAGAGTAACGATTAAACTTCATTTACCCAATACACCAAAACGTGATATAGATACGTGATAACTCAATATCATAAACACCACACCATATAGCATGCATATAAGGAATTATTTCTGAACCTGCATATAGTTTTGCTCTAACAGCAATAAGCAACTTATTGTCCCTTTTAAGACTTCATATGCACACATTCCAGCGTTTCTTTGTTTGTGGGCAAAAGATCGTGTTTCCTAAGGAAGGCGGGGCTGGTGTGAGCGCTCGGACTCGGGGTCACAGGAGGTCAGTCTGGAAAGTTTTTTTCAGTGTATAAATCAGATGCTCGTGTTTATCTGATTATGAATTTATGCTGGGTGTGTGGTCAAAGTGCACTTACCATCTGTGGCTTGAACGTCTCTTGACAACACGTTCCCTGTTCTGTTCTGATTCCTTGGCAGTTTTAAGTCCCGAGAGAGAAAGACCAGGAGACAAGTCCAGACACTCGGCATCCGAGGATGGTCATTGATCAGTTTTATGACTCATGGCAGGTTTAGGAGAAGAACTCAAGGTTCTTCTGGAATGTTGTTCTTTTGAGTCTTGTCTGTTCACTGCTATCAGGTCTTACAATTACAAACAAGTCGTGGCACATTCCAAGTCTTCTGAAGCCATATGAAGTCTTTATGCAAACAACAGTGTAAAACAAGGTTTTAATCACTAAAAATGATCCCGCTCCGTTAATGCGCTCACGTCTCATTCAGAAAACTTACTCCCGTCCCGTAGCATGATGCAAATCAGTCACAAGATACACTAGAGCCAGTAGTATTTCACAACAGCATGATGCAATCGATCACGAGACACGCAAGAACCAATGACATTTCACAAACAATGTTGACGAAATGATTCTTGTAGTGGCATATTTTTAAATCGTGCACAGACTGCAGCGGCGCACAGGAAGTATATTGAAGGTGGAGACAGCGACCCCTCTCACAAATCAATTGTTTTGCCTCAAAAGACTTGGGATATTAATATTTTTCAAATAAGTTATGATGGTGGTTGTATCTGCCTGCAATATCTTGTGTTATATTGACACATGGTAGGTTTAGTTGCAGGGGTTGGGTTACGTGCTCATAAATGTGTAAATAATCTAATTTAAATAAAACAGTTTTGACCCTATTAAATTGAAAAATCACACACCAACATATATGTAGAAAAAACTCAATGTCAAAGTTTCAGAACACACCCACCGATTGCATAACCTCCTCGGACCAATGGTAGCTCAAAGGTGTTTAGGAGCTAAAACTAACTCTCCAAAAAGTTTGCGTTGGTGAGCCAATTCGAATTGCCAATGCAAACTCCAAACTAACTTCGTTTTGGCCTGATTTTGTTTGAAATTGTCATTTTAGTGCATTCTTCGATTTAGTTTAAAATTGGAAATACGTGCCTCTACATACCTTTCTGCAACCCCATAATTACAGTATGTACCTTTCTGCACATTTTGCTGCAGTTTCAAAGTGAAATGTCCAGAGAGTGGCTAAAACACACGTTTAATACATAACCGTGGCTCGTTCTTTTTGAAGAAGAAATGTATGAAGAGGCACATATTTCCAATGAGCCTAGGTTGGCTAACTCTGAGGTTGTCCTACAAAAATGCATAATCACTGCAACACTCTATTTCAATAATTTTAAATTATTCTGACCCTATCACTAAATCTACATTTTTCTGAACAATATGGTACATTGAAGAATACACTTATTAATTGAAAAACATTATTAAAGTAAATAAAGCTTCTAAAGGGTGGTTTTGTGTCCGTATAGTGGCATTGCTAAATCAGAGGCCTTGGGACAATGGGTTGCATATCCATTGGCCTCCACATATCATTCTCTCTCACCAATGAACATTTTTAAGATGTTAATGAATCATGGGTTTACATAATTACCCAATTAGCCATCCAAGCAAGGTCATATGAGTCTTTCAATTACGTTGGTGGGTAAACAAGCTTAGAATCATTCAGTGTACTGCTGAGGTTTGACTGGTTATCAGTTTAACTGATGGGTCATACATTCGAAATTAAGCAGCGAACTAGAGGTCACATTTTTTTGTGTGCATGCAACTGATAAAAGCCTTCTCATTAGCCAACTACTAAGCATGATTGTTCTACTGCACAAAGTCTCTCTTGGGGAAAAATGGGCCTAAGTGATCTTATTTAAAGAAATGGATTACATGCACTACTGAAGTCTGAATATTCTGTTGCGACATAGATATTGCCTTTGCTAAAGCCCTACAAGAAGTGCAAACCTCAAAGACCTTTGAAATGCTAATGGTCATTATATTGATCTGTGAAGGCCTGTCATATTATACTGAAAGATACGAAAGTGGCCTTCATGTACAATGCAGAGGCAATTTACAAGGAAAGAGAGGACACAAAAGCTTTTGTGTCCTCACTGTAGAGTGGGCTAAAACCAATCCTTAAATCTATATCGTGACTGAGGTAGAGCTGATAAGGAATGAGGTCTGTCTTTTATTTTGTGGGTCACTTGCTGGATTTGTCTCAATACCTGGAGGAATGTGCTAGTAAGTAGTTTGAAAACTGCATAACATCCCAGTTGATCAAACAAGAATCAAGAAGAGATTTCTTGGAACTGAGAGAAACCCACAGGAAACAAAGGTCTGGGCAGTATCTCCAACGGTATTAAGGGTCCTGTAGTCATAAATTGAAATACTTTTGCCAAAGTTTTGTAAAAACAGTGAAAAGATCAAGAGAGAGGCATGAGTAGAGAGGTGTAAGATAGTGTCCTATAAAAAATTGGAAATGACTGCAAGTTTGAAAGGGTTGGTTGAGAGTTCGAATGACCCAAATTAAAGTAGAACTGAGAATTAATAAGTAGAATTAGGATCAGTACTCTACTTAGGCTTGGTTCAGACAACAGGCAACAGAAATCTGATTTTTCTGGCATATCAACCTATATCCATTTTATTGTTTCTAATCTGAACTGTAAGTAAATAAACAAACAAATTAAACTGCTTTTTTGAAGGGCACTGTGGGAAGGGGATGATATTTGAAGGGCCATTTTAAATAAAAGTGAAATGAAACTGAATCTTTTCACGAAGGGCCCTTTCACAAGTTTGTTGTATACATATAGTATTTAATCTATAGAAAGTGCATTTACTAGTTTATGATTGCATTATCCTTACAATTCATTCTGAGGATGTGGTTATCTAATGAGGTATTTTATTACTTTACCTGCAATCAGCAAACAGCTTTAAAACCTTTGCAACTATACAAAGGAGTAAAACACACATTTTTTTTTATATGTTTAGTTTTCAACAAACAGTTCACAAGTTAACCCCCTGGGGCCCGCTCCCACATATATGCGGTTTGAGGCGTATTCTCCTGATGACGCCAATAAGAACTTAAATTACACACTGAATTTTGATCGTACAGATAAGAGCAATACATCAATCGAATCTGTGAAGGGTCTACTTTAATTTGTATACACATATAATA
>JAUMHE010000063.1:1251823-1264911 GCA_032359235.1 Enteromius mattozi | reverse complement strand
GTTGGTCTGCGTGATCTTCAGTAAGCAATGCGTCACTAAAATGAACTGAAACTCAGCAAAAACTCCACAAAGAGACACGAGAGTTATATCTGTTATATCTATAAATGCATTTTGAAATTCATTTCGAAAAATTCATTCAAAATCACAAATAAATTGTATGCATTTATTAAATACATATTTAAAAATGATTTAATATACAATTGCTATAGTTATAGTTCTTATAGTTAACTTAAACTGAAACAAACAAACAATGAATAAATAAATATAATAAAATAAATGAATAAATAAATAAGGAAAAGATATGGGAACACTAAACACCACAAAAAATGTGTACTATAAACATGTGTAACTCATGCATCAACATTAACTAATGAGTATTAGTAAACTTGCAGATATAAATATGTAATTTCAAAGTAAAAATAAAATAGTGGTGATGTATTTTGTATGTCATGAGAGAGTAATGATCTGCATAGTGAGAATAATTCACCCAAGATTACATTTTTCCAAACCACATTCATATTTTTAGACATATTTCAATTTAAATGGTCAACAGATTTTAATTAGTTTTTAGAACATATGCGGCATGACTAACATCATACACAAAAAGCAGTCCGTCTGAATGTTCTGATTTATATTTACATGTGTCACTGACTTGTACTGAGTACAGAAGGAGTGAGCATGTGAGCACTACATGAGTTCAATACCACCACAAAATATCCAATTTTATGTTCTTTCTATGACACTCATGTCTCTGTGCTCATGTGTACTTTTTAGTTTTCTTCAGGGTTAAGGCAGGTTACGTCTTATTTTCAATTTCTGCATCTGCAAGTATAAATGTGGAACGGTTCCGGTCATGTCCTGAATGCTAGTTATTGTATCATCCTGCACAAAATGCTGTTCCATTGCTCCATAATGCAAAATTCCTCTACGGCTGCAAATGATGTTATGCCTGCAGCAGAAAGCAGTTTCTATTGACATTGTGTAGTATTGAGGTATTTTTGAGCACTTATTTACACCAGTCGGAGAGCATGAGTCCTCTGTTATTCAGTTACCTTGCAGTAACGTTCAATAACGTCGTTTTTTTCCCCTTTCTCAGCGGCAAGCGAATCATATCAAGTCAAAGCCTCTTCAAAGCTCAGCATCGCTCAACACTTGGCAAGGTGAACTTGGATGATTCTTTCATCTGTGCATTTAACGGACCGAATAAAAGTGCAAACACAAAAGAGGTCTTAGCCATTCAAAGCAGCACAACAGCAAGGACGCTATTGTTTGCAAGTTCAAAATAAAAGTGCACTTCAGGTCACAGAGGGGAATGTTTAGGATGCTTCATTTTCACTCAACCTTTTTCTCAGAGTTATCTGATGAGCGATTCTGCTCGGTCGAACCAAAGCACACATCAGGGCAGTATATTGAATGATGGGCTGGAGACAAAGGTCATGAAGGCTAGCATCTTTTTTAACAAACCAGAAAACAGAAGGTCACCACAAGCTGCTATTTCTGTAATTCAATCAACATAGAGAGACCAAAACGATATACTTTAGTACACAATGAAGCTATCGTTGTTTTTGCACAAACAATGTTTACACTACTGCGTTATCCTGTAAAGCAAAGCCTTGTGAAAAAGAAGACTTTTAGGGGCAGATTCGCTAAACCGGCTAAATTAGTGCACAAATTAGGGTAAGAATATGTTTGAAGAATGTGTTTTCTATAGTGTCTCCTCCTGGAAGCAACAATTACGCAGTTATGTTAAGCACAAAAAATAGTAAAGACATGCTTTTTGAGTAGTAAATATTGTCCAAATACCATAAACTGACTACTGTAAACTCTCCTCCCATAGATTGATGCAAAAAGACAACGTCAAAAGAGGGTTTGTGCTAGCGCAAGGTGCTAGTATTTACAGATGCCAATATATAAATTAAATACAAGGCTAAATGTCATGTGTCTTAACATCACAATTTAAGTGCATATTTAAAAAGAGCACTTTATAATAAGGACAACTGAAAAGTTTTAAGTAGATTCAACACAGTCTCATGACCAATTTGTATGAATTTAACGAGGTGGCAAATTTGTGCTAAATCGTATAAATTTGTTCACAATCTCTTTTACGATTTTGTCTAAATTGATAGGTTTAAGGGCAGAGTTAGGTGTAGGTCATTCATACAAATTCATACAAATTGGCAATTCGTAAAATATAAACGATTTAGCAAAAATCATATGAATTCGTACAAGAGAGTGACATACTTAAAGTATTTGATAATGCATATAGTGTTGCTATATGCATTATTATTATTATTATTATATAGTGTAGTGCTATATAACCCCCCCCCCCCCCTTAAAAAAGACGGCAAACACAGACTATTGATTAAATGAATTCAATTCATAAATAAATAAATAAATAAAGTGGAAAAAAGTTATATATGTTTGTTTACTTATTTTTTATTGCATATAAAATAAATATTTTACAAAATGTTTTGATATCTAAAATTGATGTAAAATTAAAAAAAGTTTCACTGAGTGGCGCTAAAACACAGGTTCAATATGTGAACCATGGCACATTTTTAATACGTTATGTATTGCGGACTGTTGCTAAAAGTTAATGCTCATCATGGTGCCCGACACCAAATCCAACTCTAAACCTATAGTGTTAACAAGTGCAAAACTGATAAAAAGAAAGAAAAAAAAAACTGCATTTGTTGATGCAACCGAACAAACCTACAGTCTATAAAAACACATAGATATGAAGCTGGATATGTGTGATGCTAACATTCAAAAGCATCAGTTTTCAAATCTCCCAACATATTAATATTATAATAATATAGCAAGTCATAACATGATATTCTTCAAGTAATTGTGCAAAAATTATGATTTATTAATCAAACCTCTGTAAATGTGTGTGAAAAGGAATAAAAGGTATCAGAGTTTTACTGCCTCTAGTGTTCATTTCTTTTGGAAACTGCAGTGATATGTACTTATTGGTACATAGTTCGTGCCTCGATAAAAAGTGCACCAAGGTACGTTTATGCCATGATACCAGGTAGCATTAAAGTAGTGAGAGTACTGTATGATCTCAAACTAATGTAATTAAAAAAATCAGTGTATGATGGAATAAAACTGCAAAATTAAAATTTGCTTTCATGACATTGGAGAGGGGCTGGCGAAGTGCTTGTCATGTATATGCATGAAACAGCTGCTCAAACAGTCTTTCTGAGCTCACAATACCATGCTTTTTATGTTACAGACATTCAAATGATCATAGAAGTACTAAGAAGCAGAAACTAATACCGTAATGAAACGAAATGAAGACTAGTTGACATGTTGCAGAGTTACTTATCAACAGCTGTCTAAAGGGTACCATCAAAATACTCAATATTATATATAGATAGATATGTTCAAAGCAAATATTGTAATGCAATATTACACATTTATCTGATCTGATAACTTATCATATGGCTGTTTGAGAAAAATATAGTAGGCCTATTGTTATTATTATTTGTGTCAGGTGTCAGGTTCTTTTCATGTTTTCTTGACAGATCCCTGACACATGTATGGCGTCAAAAGTGGGACAAAAGAGCACAAGCACATGAACACAGTGCGCAAGCGAATTCCAAACTCAAGCACAAAAAAAATCTGATTGTGTGCACACATATACAAGCTGCGAGGACAAATAACAAAACCGCATGCAGAACCCACACGTGCAGATCTGAACACAAGCGCGACTCATTTCTTCATGCACAGGAAGTTTTGACAGTCAGGGGCGGGGCCCAAACGTGTGCTTGTTGTGTTTCCAAATGCTATTGGCTGCTGGACAAACCCTGTATTGATTGGCTGCTTATCGTCTGACTGGCTATTGATTGGCTGTTGTTGGCCTTCCTCTGATGAGCAGAGGTAATTTTCTTTCTTTATAAATTTTGGGTGAAAAAGTTAAAACACTGTAAGAAACAGGGTTGTTACCATTAAAATGATTTATAAATAAATACATTTTATAATTTTTTTTCGTTAACAAATCTAAATGTGCTATCTCCTTAGTTGGTTCATTCTAAATAGTGAGTGTCTTTTTTGTCCCTCATTAAGGTGTAATAGAGTGATTATGTTCAGGGGCGCCTGCAGGTTTCTTCTCAGTTGTTGTTTTTTTTGTTTTGTTTTTTGTGGCCATCGGCAATGAGTTGATCATAGTTAACATTTGAAAAATTATTTTTTAAAAGAAACAACTTAAATACACCGTAATTTTTGCTCATAGAGGAACTGAACTGTAACTGTAAAGGGTCTACTTTTATTTGTGTACATTCACATATGTGAGCACACTATCAGATTTGTTTTGTGCTCGAGTTTGGAATTCGCTTGCGCACTGTGTTCATGCGCTTGCTCTGTTTTGTCCCACTTTTGATGCCATACATATGTCTTTGTTTCATGTGGGCACGTGGCTTTGTGTGGGCTCGACCCGTGCTCTTTCTCGTCTGCGTGACTTGTTTCGTGTTTCATGTCCAGAGATGTGTCGGGGTTCGCTTGCGCCCTATGTTCTGTGGTGTGAGAGTGATATGCATACTTGATATGTAGCCTATTTGTTAAATAAGTGCAGCACAGTCAGGATGCTTCACATAAATCAAAATAAATAAATAAATGAGTGAATGAGACTTGATAAAGGATTGGTTCCTCCTCATATTTTAGAATAACTGGACCCAGGAGCACCAAATCAGTCATTAGGGTCAATATTATTTATTTTTATTTATTTATTTATTCATTATTATTTGTTAAGATTTATAAATTATATTTGGCTGAGATGCAACTATTTGACAATCTGGAATCTGAAAATCTAAATATCGCCAAAACCGATATGATATATACATGACACACACACACAGTACTATTACTATTTTGCTGTGCTAAATATACCATTTTATCTCCACAAGGCAGCCCTTAACCTTAGTGGAACTAAGACTTGAATAAACATGACCTCATCAGCAGCAATGCAACTGAAACTACAAAAGAAGAGTTCTGCACTACAGACAATAAGACTGAATGCTCAGTTCCATATGTGTCAATTGTTTTCCTTAGATCTCTCCACTAACACAGCACAAGTAAATACTCACTCCACTTCGCTCCCTGTAGTGAATGATTTGATTAGGTCCTGTATGCACTTATTGGAGAGGATGGGAGCTTTATGTGCACTTCAAATGAGATGGATGCTTGTGTCGGGGGCGTGGGGATCTTCACATCTGAACGCTTCACCTCGCGGCCCAATAACTAATGAATTCTGCACTTCACTCCAAGTGTGGAGACAGGTGCTTATTCTCTGCATCAGGAGTGTTTGTTCTGTGGTACTCAACTCGTCAATGACCTTTGGGATGATGGGTAGGAGACACTGAACTCATTCACAGTCTAACAGAAGGTGACCAGAGCATGACATTGCATTTCCTATTTTGTCTGTGTGACGTAATACACACACACATTCTCGATTTTGAAAAAAAGCAGAAAGAAGGATGCTTGATTGTAATTTAAATGAAATATAATATAAAGTGTAGCTGCTGTCAGGTTTGTTTTCTACATTTAAAATCTTTAATACAGGATAATACATCACTTTGTGTGTGTGTGTGAGAGAGAAACAAATCTGCTTTTAATACTAAAAATTGTAATAACAATGACAATTGGTCTTTATTTTTAATACAAAAATGATAATTAAAGAGTCTGACTGATACAATATGTTTTAGATTTCACATTTTAGGGTCACCGAGTGTTTAATTTAAATGCACTGTATGCCAATACAATTAACGTCTATTATATGGAGCAATATTAAAGAGCAATACATTTTACAGAAAATCACAGAACATTAACCAAGGTCTTTAAATTATGCCAAGAAAAACAGACCACCATTTTAAATGACTAAATTCCTCGTACTTTCATCCCAATTCAAACTCTAATTCAACGTCCTATGAGGTATGACGTATTAATCTCAAATATCAGTTTAGGAATTAAAAAGGAGGCAATTGTACAATTCTGCAGGGACATGTTAAGCATTTGTCCCTTTCGAACTTCCATTCAGTTCAGAGCTGTGCTTTGATAACATCCATTAAATATGCATAAATTCGGGGTTATTTATTTTGTTCACCCTTCTGTCTGCCTTTTTCTCTGTCACATTTCATTTTTCATTCTCTCTCTTGCTTTATTTTTGGTGAACACAATCTACTCAACCTTGAGCACCCCTAACCTTCAAACCCCTCAGTAATCCACCAGCCCTGAGCTATCCAGATGCAGCTCTTAAAGTTGTCACCACAGTTATCTAATTAAATGTGTGTTAAATTTGGAAAGTCCCCCAATTAGCTTTCCACTGTGCTTCACCATCTACTTGAACGTATCGTGAGTCATATCTGTCCACTGTTAAAGGAAGATTTACTGAACCATATCTCTTAAGCAGTGACAGAAAGGTTATTGGCCATTCATTGCTAGGTACATACTTTCCTGCTGTTTAGGAGAGGAAGAAAACGAAGAAGAAGAAGACTTTCATAAAATGGCCTTCAGTAATGACAAAAGGCATCAAAAATAAATAGCTAAAATATTGCAACAATGGGATAAGAATTGAGGCTGCAAGTAGAGAACAACAAGAAACAAAGTGCAGGATAAAGTCATAACAAACGAGAAATGAATCAAGAACAGAGAATGACTTGGAAAAGAAACGGGCAAGTATTATATGCAAAGCCTAGCTGCATCTGTCTGAATCAGTGCCACAGTCTTTCCAATTTTGTCTACAAACTGCTTTATTCTGTAATCTGTGCTCAGAAGTCCAATGGAAGAACACATTCATTTCTACTGTGTTTACTGTGTTAATGGTAACAGCACTATCCTGAAATTATTCTTTCTTATTTTTAAGCACACATTTATTAAATCTAAGTGATACAGTATGTTAGAAACACAAACCGAGGATTTGTAAAGAAAAATGTAGTAGGATTTCGATATAAGCCGAGAGTTGACTGGTTTAAAGTAAGGAAACGTTGTTTCCTTTAAAACTACATTTCCCAGAGGCGCACACGCGATGCAGAGAAAAGTGCTTATTAAATTTGAAATATGGATATATATCATACAAAAACGCGTGGATTCGCTACAGGAAGACTTTATTCACCCACCGGAGCCGTGTAAGGGACGTTTTATTACGAATACGCGCACGTTATTTCATGTCTTCTGAAGTGTAAAGTGTCACCCGTTTAAACCCATTCAAAGGCTTGGAGGGGTCTGGACAAATTTTATTTTAACTCCGATGGGGTTCGTCTGAAATAAGAAAACCGCATACACCTATAAAGGATGCTTCAAAGGTGAGTTAGAGACAGGCTAATTTTCATTTTTGAAAAATTCTCTTTCAGTGCGCTATCGCATTTCAGCAACGAAAAATAGTAGTATAAAGCAAGTGAACAACGCTTTACTGTACTGTAGGTAAAAACACTTTCTGAGTCCGACTAAACAAATACAAAAAGGCCACAAACGTGCCAGAACAACTGAAAGTACTTTCATACCACGGTGTTAGCATTTGCAATGGTTAGAACAAACAAAGAAAGGTAAGGAAGTAACGTTATAGAAAATAAATAAGATGCAGCATCTGAGACGCTTTGAAAATAATTTGTCTTATTGCATTATTGTTTCTTATGAAGTCTTTTGAAAAAAAAAAAAAAAAACACAGTTTGACAAGCTATATCCAAACCAAACTTTAAATGGCAAAAATATACAGTTGATGGGATTGGGAAGTCGGATATGATTGTGACATTGATTGTGAAATCTGAATTTCCGTTAATGAAAGGTAGTCTCTTGCCATAATATAATTACTCCTCGCAGGGGTAAAAAGCCTGGAGTAAGATGCGAGTGGGTGTGAAGGCAGAGTAGAAGAGGCGTTGTAATGTTTCATGGCAGGCATTACAGATCCCCAGTGGCACTTCTAGCAAAAAAAAAGAAAACTTTATTGGGAAAAGCTAATGCGTACAAGTGCCCCAAAATAGAGCTGTAGATGTGTAGGTTTGTTTAGAATAGAATACCACTCTGCATCTTCTTTGGCATTGAATCCAAAGAGTCCCTGACTATAATGGAGCTGTTTTATCTGTTTGGCCACACATTTCACATTTGTTTCTCCAGCAAGTCCTTGGCCACTGCAGACAGTTTAAAAGACCTGTATGTGCCTTACCAGAAAGTAATGTATGTCACGAGATATTAATGTTCTCATATACACGTTTAAATAATGTGAACACCTGGGAAATAGACAATATGTATTTATTTATTATTTTTTTAGATTTATATTTGGCAATCTCCAAAACATTCCCGTTGCTTTAAGGTGTTGAAGGAGGGAACTGGCTTCTCGTTCTTCTCTTCCACTGGTTTGATAATATTCAAGTCATGCGATTTGTCTGGCCAGGACAGATTTTGAAGGTTTTCAGAGTGAATATTGAGATTTGCTGTCATTTTGCTGCTTTGTTGTTTGCTCTCAGTCCTTCTTGGTGTTTGACGGTACCTATCATTCACTTTGTCTTTATCCATTATTCTTCTTCACTGATAAAGCCTTGCCATGCTTTGTGTACTCAGTCATAATCATATAGAATGACACTGTTAAACCACCAAACAGTTGGACTTCTGTAAGGCTTCTGTAAGGCTCCCATGATTTGCCCTTTTTCAGAAAGTATTTATTTAAAAGTGGCATACACGGATGTTCATATTAAATTGCCCAATATATACTTTCCTTTATCAGCATGTTAGTTTCCCAAGCAGTTTTGGGTTACCCCATGCTAAACCTAACATGTTTGATCTTATGTGAGAAATGCAACAACTGTTAGTGCCGCCATGTTTTTGAAGTGGCCCATCTATGGCCCTGGAACAGTGTGAACCTCCAGAACTGAGGAAGTTTTAATTACAGGGAAATTTAGAGCAGCTGCAAAAGCTGTCTAGAACATGTCTTTAGCACCATGGGGCTAAAGACAGCATCAAGGTTCATAATTTTGCTAATGCAAGTCTTCCTTAGCTCTTTGCTCACCACTCTCTCACAAATGTGCAAGCAGGTGTACATTATTATATATTTTTTTTGTACCATGTAACATTTTTGATACAAGTTTTACTTCGAATGCTCTTTCTGATGCAACCCAGCGCTAAAAGGACAATAGAGGCTGTGGTTGTGTGGTTGATCAATCAGATGTACAGCTTCCAAAAGAAGAATTGCAATTTATTTGATTTGCATATCTTAAATGGGGAAAATATATACATTCAAATATTTTGTACATATGCAAATATTTCAAATATGTCAGTTATGTCTAATACATAACAAAGCACATGCTTTGATTTCTGTAAATGTTTTTCTTACACAAACACATAATTTCACTCTGGAAGGCCTTTATTAGCCACTTTGAATCTTAAAAATCATTCATTACAAAGAAAGTCATATGCCTATGATGACTTGAGGGTGAGTAGATCATGCGGTAATTGTATTTTTTTTTATAGGTGAACTATCCCTTTAAGCAGCAAATTAGAAACATACCTCTAAATATTTTTTTTTTTTATAAGACTAAATATGTTTTGTTAGCCTGACACCAAATAGTTGCACCTCTCCTGCATGTGATATTTCAGCACCAATATCTAACCAACCATGAGTTTGAACAGGCAAAATAAATAAATAAATAAAGAGCTAAAATGGTGCTAAGCCATATTAAGTCATTTTCACAAAAAAACTTTTTTGCTTAGTGCAATCGATGCTGTGCTGGTACTATATGAAGAAGGCAGGTAAACATGATTTTATAAAGAAAATAAAACATAATTGCGTATATTTTCAAGGCAATTTAGATAAAAGTAATTTATCAAAACTTGTTTAAATGATTTATAACTGGCCATATATATATATATATATATATATATATATATATACTTTTTTACAAACTAGCACTCAGAGCGGTCTGAAAAATGGGGATCTGTGGAGTGCAAATTGCATATATTTTTGGCCCATTTGAACTGTTACCTGATTTGCATAAATCTTTTAGTGAATCAATTGCTAAAACAGTGTAGTTTATTCTTAGAGAATTTCTAGATTCACCAATCAATTTGTCTTGAATGTTGTGCTTAAAAAAGTTGGGCAGGTAAAGGAAAGAGTAGAAAACTGCCTTGAGATGTTGTTTAAAAAGACATGCATCAGACAAGACTCAGGTTTCAAGATTTTTTTTTTCTTTGAAGACAATTTGATGAGCCCAGAAATAGAATGAATAATGGAGTTTAAAAGCTCATTATGAGAACAGTAGCTCCCAGTAGCTCAACTTTTATAAAGAAAGAAACAGTTTCTCACAAAAATCTCTGTAAAAGTATTGCAGTCAGGGTGGACAGATGCCGGTGGGGATTGTCTGGTATATTTCCGATTCAATTAAGTACGAATTAAAATAAAACAATATTAAAATTAGATTGGGTGCTGAGGTTGAAGTCATTAAAGTTACAGAGTCAGAGTAATGTCTCTGACAGAGTCTTTTCCTAATTAATATAATGTGTCAAGGGAGCAGCCACATGCGGCTCAGGGAGATGAGGTCCATGGGAGATTTTTGATTTTTCTCTCCAAGACCCAATTCTTCTGTGTGGTGAGACATCATTCGAGCGAGAGAGAGAATGTTTCAGCTCTGCTCGAGAACAGAGGTGTGAGTCTAATCTTTCTTAAGTACCCCTTTATCCTCCACCTTTTAGAACTGTGAAGGTCACAATTGACTTCACATTCCATGTGCTCAATGACAGACCCTCGCCACAAGTGTCTCTCGTGATCCTGGCACAGGTCATCAATAACTTTTTAAAAGGTTCATTGATTTTTGAGCGACCAGGGCCAATTGATTTTACTGCACTGCATTATTTGAGGCTTTTTTAAACTCTCATCGTGACGGTCCTAGAGGTCTCGAAGATTTGCAGAAGGATGGAACACTGATTGGTCCTGGAACGATTGTGCTCATTGTAAGCGTGTTCATGAGTGCGTCACCTCTGCTAACAAGTTGGTCAAGGACAAGTCAGTCTTTAGCCGTTACAAAAGATATAATCTGGTGTTCCTTTGCGTTTGCTTTTAAACACTCCCCTGCTCCTGAACTCACATGGTAAAGACCACAGGGCGAAGGTCCCTGTTACATCAACAGAAATACAAATTGCAAAGCGTACAACTTACAGATAAGTTAGCCATTGTCTGGCCGACCTTCAGTTACAATGCGTCTTGGGAAAATCTTCTTTTCAAAGCTTCTTCTCACTCACTGTGTAGGCCGCTGCATTAGAAGACTGAGCCGCAGTTGTAAAAGGGTGTTCGACAAGATGAAGTGGGCAATGTCACCCCACGCTTTTGTTGGGCTTCTCCCAGCATTCAGGACCAAGGTTGCATTTCCTACAAAAGGTCTGAATGTGCAAATCACGAAGCCCAGAGATTAATTGATTGGCAAGATTTCCAGGAGGGCGGGGGGACATTCAGTCAGCTGAGACCAGCATGACAGTTTTAGAAAGTGGTGGCTTCAATCAAGGACAAACATGCACCATTGTTTCCCACGCACACATTCGCCCACGAAACTCTCTCTGCGAGACAGCTGTGCACAATACCCCTGGGTGGCACTGAGAAACTCAGCACTTATTCTGAATCTCATTTGCTTATTTGGAGAGTTTTTGAATATATTCACTTGGAATTGCAGTCTGAAAATGGGGGCGTTCTGTAATAAAGTCGAATTCTCCTGATACGCACAAGGGTTTTAAGATGCCGCCACTGCATTAAAGTAATGTAGCGGAAGAATTCTTCCAAAACATGCCTCATATATTTCAGGCAGAGACTTGATTCGATTTTGCATTACAGTAGCTACATAAAACAAAAAAACAAAAAAAACAGCAGGGTTAAGACTATCTCTCGGACCCTGCTCCAACTGGTTTTGACAACTCGCCTGCAGACGCAGCAACATTACATTTCCTCACCCAAACAAGTATAAGGGTTTAGAGAGTGGGGATTTAAGTTTTATCCTTCAGGTTCTCAACTATTTGAGCCTTGGGAAAATTGACTCTTACTGCAGGTCATGGGAAAGGCCTTCCGAGTTTGCCTAGAAAGACTACAGAAATAAGGGAGCTAGCGGGAAGGAAGAAAGCAAGCGGTAGGAGTTGAAAACAGTCTCTCCTGATGACTGCTGAGCTTGTGTCCTCCTGTCGTCTCTATGTTGCTTTAGGGGGAAGCCTCCATGCAGAGGGCTTGATGGAACCCTGCCATATGGCAATAATGGGAGCTCAGGCTCCGCCGGAGAGCCAGGTGTGGACTGTGACGGAATGAACTAATGCACGCCGCCGCGCTCTGCCTCGCTGCACTGACTCCAGCAGCTGTGGAAAGATGACTTGACCGTAGGGAAAAGGCCAAGAGGACACGAGTGTTTGATTAGGGGAACTCGATGTGGCCCACTTAACTCTTACACGTGTAGAATACTTAGACGTCTGTATCAAGCTTGGTAGTCAGCAGTGGTGGAAAGAGTACTTAAGATCTGTACTCAATTACAACTACTGTTAAATTGGTGAAATAATACTCAATTACAAGTCAAAGTACTGGTGTCAAAACAGTACTTAAGTAAAAGTACAAATTACTCTTCTCAAAAAGTACTAGTTACTAGTTACTTTAAAAAAAAAAAAAGGTTTTCATATATAAAGTTCTAAAAACCTTACTGACTTATGTTTTAGTGCACGGTTGAATAGTAGTAATTAAGAATATCTGAACACTAAACTGTGTTAATATATACAATATATACATCCACAATGTCATATAATACTGACAAATTATAATCTTTATACTGAAATACCAGATGGCCAGACAGCGATTCAGACAGTGACATTTTTTTGTTTGTTTGCTTTTTCCAGTGTATTGACTTGCACAGTTTAACTGTTCATCACAAGAATTTCAAATGTGCATTAATGTGCACTAAAAAAGTAAGCAGTGCACAAAAAACAGTAAGTAGGGTCATTTTTGATTTCATGACAATCATTTTCAGTACCACTGGAAAAACTACTTCATAATGTATACTGCCACATAGGTATTTTAATATCTCAATATTTGTCGTCCATGCAGTTTTTTAAAGGCAATCATTAGTTCAAGCTTTGAGTGG
>JAUMHE010000063.1:1234973-1251723 GCA_032359235.1 Enteromius mattozi | reverse complement strand
TGGTCACCACCCATCTTGAAAAGTTTCCCCCCTCACATATACTAATGTGCCACAAACAGGAAGTTAATATCACCAACTATTCCCATTTTATTAAGGTGTTTCCATATAAATGGCCCACCCTGTAGATTATTTTGCTAAATTTGCATTTAAGTACAAGTAAAAGTACAGCCTTAAAAATAAACTCAAAAAACTACAAGTACGCGAAATAAATTACTTAATTACAGTAACGCGAGTAATTCGTTACCTCCACTGGTAGTCAGCAAATGAAGGCGGAGCTGACGCATTGGGGAAAATAGATTATGTTCAGAGCAGCATGTGTCATAGCCTGAGACAGAAAATATGATCAAACCTCTGCAAATGTTTGGCTACACTGTGAAATCCCATTACACCATACCTGCTGAGTGAGGCAATGTTTTACACAGCATCACACCAACATCCTTTCTATTTCCTCAGCTGGTCCAATGAACCGATTTGAAACTGATGTTATAGTCAGTGTGGATGAACTTAGCAGTGTGTGGATGTAGAGAATGTAATTACTCTGACTGTTTTTATAAAGAGTCCTTGAAAGAATTCGACACTGAAGTGCAGTCTGCTCACTCAACAAAGACACACTGTATTTTCTCAGTTGGTCGACAACAAGTGAAAGCCTTTTTTTATTTTTTGCTGTCGCACCTTTAACATTTTTATATGGAAATGAACTGTATATATTATCATCACCTTACCTCTGTGAGCTGTAATTTTGGCATGTTGTTCATCAAAACAAGAAGTTTCGCACAGAGGTCAAAGTGTAAGCATAGAAATGTTGTATTGCTCATTTCTGATGCATTTACTTAGATGTCTAAAAAGGTTGAAAAGGTCAGGCTTACAATTTAACCATTTCAAACATTAAACTGACACAAAGACATTTGAATATGTGTCATTAAATATTCAAGAACTTTTAAATGGTCCTCTTCCTCCATATTTGTAAACACTGACTCTCTACTTCCGCCTACGTCAAGGGTGACCTTTCCAACATAAAAACTTATCGGGTGCATGGCAGAAAAGAGCAAGGGGAACATTTGTGTTGCATGCCCTTTTTTATTTTGTTTTTAAATGACTGATTATTTCACTAAAGACAAATCATTGTCTGGTATCATTTATAGTCCTTTGAAGCTGCACTGAAACTGCAATTTTGACCTTTAGGAGTCCATTGAAGTGAACTAAATCCTGGAATGTTTTCTTTAAAAACCTTAATTTCTTTTAGATTGAAAAAATAAATAAATATATAAACATCTTGGATGACATGAGGGTGAGTAAATTATCAGGAAATTTTCATTTGAAAGTGAACTAATCCTTTAAGGCTTTTCTAGGAGTCATTTTTTGTCCTTTGTACTGTATATTCAACCCGAACAGAAGGGAAAGAAACAGAAGGAAGAGAAACAATCTGTAGTGATAGAGCAGCAACAGGAAAAGGAAACAAACACTGACACTGTTGTGCATCTGGCGTGTGACTGTGTAGTGAGATTTCTACAGTCATGCTGGATTCTAGCTGTGGTGTTAATGAAGAGCACCATGTGAATAAGGCGTGCTGAGTAAAACAAGTTCTTTACATTCAGTAAAGAGCTATTCGTAATGAATCTGTTAGTGCTGGGAAAAACCTGGATTTGCCTTACACAGTCACCCTTCGACTACATTAGAAAAATAAATAGTCTTTGGATATAAGAGGAGGTCAGCTAAAAACCCATATAGCATTTGCTGCGTGCAGTTTTATGTCTGGTGTTGACATATCTCCTATTGAAGCCATAAGTTTAGCAGGACATATCAAAAGGCTTATGAGCAAGCCTTTACTGCTGTATGGTAGACTGCTGAATGTGGGACAATCACAAAGAGAGCTTTCAATTGAACAAAATATTTGTAGTACATGATTAGTCATCAATAGTTTTAATCCTTTCAGTAGAATGCTAGCACAAGCAGAATACAAAACAATAAAGCCATAGCTATATTAACATACTGAGATAATAGTAAATAGTGGTAATAGTACAATTGTAATGATTTTTTTCAAAAATCATGTTTTTTGTTTTTTTTTTATTGTCATTGTTAGTTAGCTGTATTGTTTAGTTATTTTTGACTTAATCAAAATGACCCAAGTGCAGTTTGATTGACATTAATTGGAAAGCACAATGAAAAATGTATTTTTGGTAACAATGTCTATAATAACATTCTACTGACTATAACCAACTTTGCAAGACTTATTCAAACCCTAACCTTACCATTTTACAAATAATGAGTGTTAGCACTGTAGATGTGTATGTACAACGTTACTTATAGTCAACAGAATGTGTTAAATGGGTCATCGAAATAAAGTAAAACCATCTTTTTTTTTTTTGGCAAATTAACTTCAGTTTATAATGCTAATGGTTACTTAGCAAACATTACAATATTATACTGTGCATATGCATACATCTTTTTAGGGTAAAATGTGACCACATGTTTAGTATCCACTAGTTAGTATCCTGGCTCCTTTTGAGTAGTGCAAACATTTCATCCGTTCTAAGATTCATGATGATCTATAATCCAAGTATATTGAGGGAAAATTACACACTTAAATCCCAATACTTGAACATTCCCAGAATTTTTTTGCATTCCCTCGCTTTCCCCGCTGCATGTTCAACTGACTGGAAAAGGAAAGCAGAGCTGAGAAAACCTGGACATAGCATCAGCTCTTACAGATGGAGGACCCTCTTAACTTTAACTCCAGGTAACAGGGCGAAATGACAGGCTATTGAGCAAGGGATTATGGCAGCTTTTGCAAGGTTAGAAGCGCTGACCCTGCACAGCTCTCGCATGAGCAGCAACAATGGCATTTAGAGCACCAGTGCCAAGGGTGCTGGCATTCCGTAATGAGATGTGCGGCCATCTGCCACGGCATCTTTGGGATACTGAAGACACCGTATGCTCCGCATGTGTTTACTACTCCAGGCACAACCCTCACAAGGTGACTGCCAGCATCCTCTGTAGACTTCGATTTGCTTCAGATTTGCTTCAGACTACCACTTGTTTCTCTCTGCTTTGTCTTGCATTTATTTAGTTTAATGGATGAGTTAATTAACTGTGGTTTTCACTTAAACGTTTTAATTCGAATGATCGAACACAAGATGAAGACGACATTGAGGCATTTGAAATGCAGAAATAAATACACACTCAGGCATATAACCTCAAGTGTTCAAAAAAAGCAGGAAAGACAAAGATGCTGCCAAGCAGTGCCCTTCAGTTATACCGAGAATCTCTGAGCTTGGAATTAGACGAAGCCCTGAGTAATTAGTTTCGACATTTCATTAAACATTGTGTAGCTTCAATGCATAAATTCAGAGGCTCCCACAAATATGGAGGCTATAATGAGGTACGAATATGAGCTGTTTTCATGGAAGTCCAGACAGTGATTCTTCTTTAAACATGACTCACCATTATGCAAGATTTAATGAATCTGAAATATAGTCAGCAGTGGCCTTTGAAGGTTCTTTCTCTCTCTGAAATGAAAGAGAGATAGAAAGAGAGAAAAGGTGCAGCGCTGAATTAAAACTAGGCCAAGCTGATGAAGTATCTCTTGCCTCTCGAAGTTTAAGGGTCGGAGTGGGCTGCATCTGCTGATGGCAAATGTCGTTAACATATTTAACTCAACAAATGCTCACTTGACAGATATCCAGTACATTCTTATTATGATGTTCATGTGCTTATCTGAAAATCACACTAGTGTGTCAATGAACTGTAATAAACTATTTGACGTCTGTTAGACTAGTTCCCTCAACGTATGACTCTTGAAAGGCCGACAATGATGAAAGATCCTTTTTGCCCCTGTAAAGTAGTAGTTAAGTTGCAATGACTGACAAAACTAGAGCCAAAGCTTGATCCTCTAGAGTTTGAAATTTTGAGAGCACCTGAACAATTTGACCAAGTAGCACTACAAATAATGATAATAATATATGTTTAACTTAGTCAGCATCAACTTAATACCAATGTATTAACTCATTGTGCATTGACTGTTCTGGACATTTGCAAATCCTTTAATTATAATTAACAAAATGTAAACACAATTTAAATAAGAGATACATAGTTAATTGATTACAACAGTGTTTTTGCGATAATTAATTTTAGCTATATTGCCCTGCCCTAAGTAATGTTAATAATACTAAGGGCTAGTTTCACAGACAGGGCTTAGCCTAAGCCAGGGTTAGGCCATAGTTCAATTAGGAAATTTAAGTTATTTTTATAAACATGCCTTAAAAGAGAGAGCGAGAGAGAGAAAAGAAAAGAAAAATTGCTAGTCTGTATCTTAAGACAAAACAAAGATTCTGTCAGTTGGAACAGCTCAGATTCACATTTTAGTCAAGGACTAGGCTTAAGCTTGTGAAACCATTGCATGTATACATATTTACACACATACATGTGCATGAAACAGGACAAAATGATACAAATAAATCAATGTGGACAGTGCATAAGTCCAAACAGAATGAGTGTAAAAATGTTACTTTTGTTCTTCTGACCTTCCACTGCTATTTATTTTCATTCACCAGTATTTTGACATTTTTAAAACATATCTCAAGGTGGGATGAAATAATACTCTATTCTTCTCTGTGTGTCACAGATAAACATTACAAACACTATTTAGGGCCTGCTGGGATGCTCCATACAGCAATAGCTACAGCTGCACCTACCAATCTGCTTCAAAGCCGGTTTTTTTTTTAACATTTATTGGTCCTTTTACTTTTTGAATGAGTAAAGTATATTGAGGAAAGTAGGGGTTAGTGAGATCATGATCTCGGTTGGACTCACAATGGGTGCTTGAGCAAACAGCTCGTATAAACATGTCCTGAACATGTGTGCAGCACTCTGCACCTTAATTGTTTTTAACTCACCGTTTAGATGCAGGTACAAAAAAATATGCTACAGCTTTTCTCATGGTTTACCTAAAACAGTTATTTGTGTGGACAAGGCTTGGTAAAAATCTATAAATGCACTAGAAAATAGGGAAACTAGGTTTAGAAGTGTAGCCTTGAGTGGATTTTCACAATGTTTGCCACAATCTATCTTAAAAAAAAGGAATGTGTGTATAGCTGATTAAAGCATTGACCCCATTTCCCTAGAGCACAACAGGTTTATTAACTTGACTCAGTGTTGAAGGTTCATGACCTCAGAATAATCAACTGCATTCGAAGTGCCTTGGAGGTAATTTGAGGAAGTTGAAATGTACTCTAACAAGGCTGCCTAGCTAGAATGAACCAAATTGCTCATGAATTGATCATGAGCTATTAACATAAAATAGCTCATGAGTATGGGGCAATCTGCTTCTGAATATGTTTTTTTTTTTTTTTTTTTTGGAATTGAGAAACAACTCTCAGATGCATCATGTGTGTGGGAGGTTGCGGGTCAAAGCGAGAATTGTAGATTTAGACTTCTGTGTGTCAGTGGATAAATTATATGTTTTCAGATGTTGTCATACACTGCAGGTGCACCGCTGGTGAAACAAAAGAACAAGGGAGCGCTTGGATAACATAATTATAACCCATGGGCTACCAGATTTTGGCTGTTTGAGAGAATGTGATTTTGGAAACATGTCTTTCTAACATTTTAACTTATAGGTATAATTCCAAACTGAATTTCTCAAATCCAAACCCCATTGAATTAAACGGTTTGTTAATCATATTCACTGTCCAAAAGGCATTAATGAAGTGATTCATAATTAGTGAAAGTGACTTGTGGCCAGGTATGGTGACCAATACTTGGAATTTGTGCTCTGCATTTAACCCATCCAAGTGCACACACACAGTAGTGAACACACACCCGGAGCAGTGGGCAGCCAGTGCCTTGCTCAAGGGTCTTCACTCCCCCCACCTACGATCCCTGCTAGACCTGGGACTTGAACCCACAACCTTTGGGTTACAAGTCCAACTCCCTATCCATTAGGCCATGACTGCCCCAAGACACTTGCAAATACAAAGGCACATGCCACATCTAGGATTTTCGCAGTCATTAGTAGCAAAATCTAGTCCCCTGTGGTTTCTAACACAAGTGTTACAAGTGATTAAATCAAGACTTTCCTCGCAGCATTGTTGGTTTCCTTTGAGTCCTGATAAAAGTATAAGACCGGATTAAAATATATGGTGCCCTGTCTGTCAAATCAAGAAATAGACATCTCAATATGTCATTCAATAATTGTGGATGATGCATTGCAAATAAAATCCTTTGAGGAGAAGTAAGACGTCTCATAAACTGTGTCATATAAAAAAGCCACTGCAATCATGCTGTGGCTGAGCTTGTTAAAATCCCTCTGTACCTCTAAATACCTGTTTATTCCTAAACTGATGGCACATAATAAATAGCAGATTTTAGAGGTCTAGCATCATGTTTTCATTCTGTTTACTGCAATATCAAGAGAACAAACTTGATCTTCCCATTAAACAGCACTAATAAAAGTGTAAAAGATGGAAAATTAATGACACATTTTAATTAAAGAAGTCAAATGGAAAATAAATCACAAACAACTCGCATGCGTCATCTCCGAATAGCAGTTTTCCACATGGGAGTGCACAGAATTACTTTCAGTGGGAAACAACCCTGTGATCTAACATCGATGTCTAATGTAGGGCAAGGTATTTATGCTAATATAATTCTATTGTAATAATTATTTGGTTTATCATGTATATAATTGATCATAATTTAATTATGTAATTTAGTATGCAAATGAAGTGTATTGTAAATTAAATTTGATTCAAATTGTGGAAGAGTTCACAGGCAGGTAACTGACATCACCTCAAAAAACTTTCCACTGTTGCATTGACTGTTTTTGGCTTGTTATTTTATTTAGGGGCCAAGCACCGAAGGTGTGAAGGCACCTATTGAAATCGTTGGCGATATTAGGGGTTCGAGCACGAAATCACTGTCCAAAATTTTCCAAAACTGATCTCTTTAGATTCGGTGCATCATGCTGAGTCAAACCATATCCAATTTTCCCATGTCAGTTATTTTGGGTGTTGGCTATTTTGAATTTTGTTTTAAATTGCTGTATCTTAAGAAGGCATTAGCGTATTGTTTCGAAAATAATTACAAAAAAATTCAGCACCATTGCCTGAAGGAGCCTGACAAGTTTCGAGTCAGTGCCACCTAGTGGTAAAAATGTAATATTCACAAGGCTATAACTTTGGGTGTGTTCAATTTATTTTCGTGGGAATCATTCCGGAGTCCAGCGATACCAAACATGTCAGGTTTTGGCCTTATGGTTTGTGCAGCGTTGCATTTTAGCGCTTAAAAAACATTTGCAGGTATCTTGGAAACCGTTACTCCGATCGACACGAAACCACCATATTTGCAAACATAGCGTGCAGGCTATATGTTAATGCCCAATTGCCAAAATTATGATAGGAAGTGCCACAAAAATGCAAAGTCAGAAATCATTTTTTCTCTTCTTTTGAACAAAAATGCCTGTAACTCCAAAGCGAAATGAGATATTTTCACCAAATTTGAAACACATATGTATGGGCACACTCTAATGACACGTGCAAAATTTGGTAGGATTTCGCTACTTAGTGGCGCTTTAATTGAACAAAACATGATATTGCCATTGACTACAATAGAGTATTGTGATATAAAATGCTATATTTTACCAATGCATTGGTGTATCGTTGGTGTATTGTATGTACCATCAAGACCATGACCTGAAAGTACTCAAAAAGTTTTAAGACAGTGCCTACTTGTGGTCAAAAGTGATAAGCCATTTTATCCCATTATTAGAGGCTGTATTTAGGATTTTTTTTGCCGTTTCAACCACAATGATCCTAAAATTGATTTTATTATTCTTTGTTGCATTTGGTCTGATGCTCCGTGTCATGCTTAGCTCCTGATTTTGCCGCTGGAGTGCTTGGCCCCGTAATTGCTGCTTGCAGCTATATTTTATTTATTTTTTTCTTTCTTTATTTTTTTTCCCCCTGCAGATTAAAATTCTAGACACACTCACGCACACACACACACACACACACACACACATTAGTATATATTCATTAATGTACACTACTTTTTTAAATAAATGTTATTTTAAATTTTCTATTCATCAAATAATCCTGAAAAAATAAAAATAGATAAATAAAATAAAAATAAGTTAAGTATAGGGGTTATTAAAACTAATGTATCAGTTTCCAGTATATTAAGAAAGAAGGACAATTGTATTCAATAATTAAAATAAATATCTTTAAAAAATAATGATGCTGAAAATTCAGCTTTGCATCACAAAGCTATTATATTATTATATTTTAGAGTTATTTTAAGTTGTAATAAAAATATTAATAATAATAGTTTTAAAATAGATATATGCATATTTATAGGTTTATCCACTTTACATCTAGAATTATTCACTTGTTTTGAAGAGAGGCTTGGCATCATGTTTTAGAAGCATAATATAGCTAGTGCAGTTTAGTTCTCAAAGCTGTTTTCTTGGAAGCTGCAATTACATAAATGATCATTATTTTGAGAGTGTGTGTTGGTCTAACCCTTCACCAATAGAAGAGTAAAACTGGTCTGCTGTCAGCATTTAGGGCTACTGTCCTCAGCAAAGGGAGGGATCTTTATCACCTCCACTTCCTGAATAAAGGAGGGCAGAGGGCCACTTGAGGGACTTTGATAATGAGTGAGTGAAGTTGATCTGGGGATTTTTTTTTTCTTTGGCTCCCTCTTGGCTCTAGAGACTAAATCTATTTCCATCTCTCCCATATGGTCTGATACAAAAATGGGTCTTTTTATGTAACAAAGCCAAATATAAACGGACCCACTAAACTTCAGCCTCTCAGATATGGTCACGATGCTGTTTCCTTCGTCTCCTGGCCTACAGAGATCCTCGCATCTGTCTACGAGCTCTCTAATTCTTCTCCATTCTCTGATTCAAATGGCCCAATTAATTGAATGGCTTCAAAAAGAGGGAAAATGCATAATGCGGATTTGTCATACTGGCAGGATTTGCAGGCCTATTGCTTGCATCTCCGTCTCCCATATGCGCGGGTATGAACTGGCTTTTTGGAGAGCCTGCTTAGTCTCAGCAGGAGACGGGGGAACCATCCAGGATTTTCACAATGAAATCGCCTAATACAATTTCCAGTTTCTAAAAAGCAGATTGTGTCTGATTAGAAAGAGGATCAAAGCAATTTAGCAGGTTTACGAGAGCAATGTTAAGACATCTATTCACTCAGTAGTGTCAATTTTATTTGTTTAACTGCAGGGGGGTTGAGAGCTGTGAAAACAATGATATTTCTCGTTTCAGCAACTTGAATTGTGTCATAACTATTTGTTTGTCATTTTCTTATTTCAAGGTGCTTTATTGCCATGATAAATATTTAAACACTGCATAAAGATAAAAAAATAAATCAAACAAATAAAAAGATAATAAAGAAAAACAATGCACACAAATTTAATAAAAATAAATAATAAAGTTGCTTCGTATCATTTATTCATGTATTTATTCCTTATTGGTTTTTGTTTATTTTTTGACACTTTTTTTCACTTTTATTTTTATTTTTTTCATCTGCATTTGTTTCCAGCTCTCACTCATCTGTACGCTTGCCCTCGCTACATAAAGACTTTTCTTTTTTTTTTACCAAACAACCAAACAATATTAAATAATTATTATCCCTGGTATTTCCAGTTTGCAGTGGATGTCATTTGGCTCAGAATTTAATTTTAGAAAGATTTTAATTACACGGTTGCCATATTTGAGAATAATTCCATGCTGTCAAGGAGATGGAGATCTTTATAAGATTGACAGGATTAAAATGATTTTCATTCCAACAAAAACAGCTCTGAGTATTCTTTTAAATCTTTTTTGGCACCACTGCCCTGCCCTTTTGTGCCCGATCCAGCAACGCTAGTCAGGACAGGTCTAAGATCAGCTGCCAAGTGGGAAGTGGGAGGATCGTTCTCGGCATCAAAATGTACAAGAGTCTTTGAGGGTGATTCTTTTGCCCTGGGCTGCTCTTGTTGACAACCATCAATCATGCAGAAGTACACAGTGCCTTGCTCATTTAATTCTCCTTGACTGATTGTGAGTCGGAGGGGGAGCAGGGACTGACATGCCTGGAGAGTGTCCCCCCGCCATGCTTCATTTCCCCCTGATGGCCATGGCAGTCTTTCAGAGCAATTTCTGCAGCCTCATGAAGGCAGTATTGTCTGATTAGAAGTGGAGATCTCTCACCAGGATCTCACTTATTCTGATGAATTCTCAAAATTTGTTTCTCTTTTTTTTCTGTGTTAGTGAATGTAAAATAATAAGACTGTGTATTTTGACATTTTACAATGGTGTGAAGGGTAAAATCACCTGTAGGGGGTGTGTGTGTGTGTGTGTGTGTGTGTGTGTGTGCATATGGAAATTGCTACCTAGTCTCATGGCATTAACATACCTTGGTGCACTTTTTAGTGTCATGAAATGCTTACCAATAAGTACACATCACTGCAGTTTCCAAAAGAAATGAACACTAGAGGCAGTAAAACTCTAACACATTTTATTCATTGTCACACAGATTAACTGAGTTTTGATTAATAAAGCGTAATATTCACACAGTTACTTGAAGAATATCATGTTATGACTTCAAAACAATATTAATATGCTGGGAGATTTGAAAATGGATGCTTATGAATGTTAGCATCACACATATCCAGCTTCATATGTATGTGTTTTCATAGACAGTAGGTTTGTTCGGTAGCTCACATGATACAGCATTGCACTTAGATGCTGAAAAGCTCCGCTTCGAATCCAGTGTAAAAACGGTTCAGAAAAGCTGAAATGGTATGATTGCATCAACAAATGTCTTTTTATATCAGTTTTGCATTTGTTAACACTATCGGGTAGGTTTAGAGTTGGATTTGGTGTAGGGGAAATTTCCAACATGATAGAGCATTAACTTTTAGCAAGAGTCCCCGGGTATTTGAATTCTGAACCATTTCAATATGTATCTGAAGCAACGTAATAAAAACACACTTATATCAACGTAATAGAAATGTTCATGGGTCACGTATTTAACCAATTGTTTCGGTGCCACTCAGTGGAAATTTCTCTTTGAAACTGCAGGAAAACCCGCAGTAAGGTACATAAAACGGTGTTGCACAAAAAGTGCGCAGAGGTACATATTTTTTGTTATGAGACCAGGTTGGGAAATTGTATTGTGCTGGTGATTGCCCACTGTCTCTTCATTTTACCATTTGTAATTGCTTTTCGTTTCCTGATGTTTACTGTACCTAAATACTCCTGCGGTGTGACAAATGACTGTTTAAAAGTACAAAGTCTCTCAATAATTATGAGGTCATGAAATCTGCATGAAAATAATTATGCAAGAATTGTATGATTGCTTAAACAATGAAGTCAGATGACGATTGTGTCTGCAGGACATTGTTCTCACAGCTTGATTTTTCATGTAAACAGCATTCAGTATATTGCCTATTTTGCAAAGTCTTTGAATGTGCAGATTTTAGAGCCAGATCTGAAACAAGTTCCTTTCACTCAAAAGTGAACACCGTAACAGATCACTTTAAGGCAGCAGACAGTTTAAACAGATTTCTAGCTCCCTGCATGCTTTTCTTGTTAAATGTTTGAAGGTTACTTTTGTGCTGGAGAATAGAGCCTGTGGTTAGGTCAAGGATGTGCCATAAAATATGAAAATTATATAAGCTACATGTTGCTTCATTTGAAAGGCCTCGATAATTACGCATATGTCAGGGTTTATTTTTATTTTATTTATTTATTTATTTATTTTTGAAGCAATTGCTTTCTTTTAAATCCTGAATTTTACAATGCAATTGCAGTTTTTTGTTAACACATTTATTTAATTTTTTTTTCATCAAGTGTTTATTTTGTTTCTTTTATTTTAAGATTTGTGAAATTAATTAATTGTCAGCTTTTCATCAACTCACAAACCCCCTGCAGTTTTTATTATCATTATTTTATTTTTTCTTTTTTTCATGCACACTCAATGTTTTCAATTCCCAGTTTGGGAAATACAGCACTAAAATAAAGGCCTTTTTTATTTATTTATTTTTTAAAGGATACAAGTAAACTACTTTATAATTTTAATTAATTATATTAAGAATTTAATTAATAATATTTTAATTAATTTATTTTTATAGATAAGTTAATAGATGGAAGATCAATGATGTAATGTAAGCATTGAAATAGCTATTCATTTTCAGACATATCTCTAGAACATACATTCATTGGACGCTTCCATAGCAACAGATCTGACTAACTGAAACCAGATTGAGCACTGTTTTTCACAAACCAAGCGTGAAGGGCGGCTCATCTTGTTAGTTCTCAGATTTTAATTGCCATTGCCTCCGTAATCTGATTATATGCTATGAGTGGTTGCATGAAAGATAAGAATATCATAATTAAATTAAAACTAATATCCAACCCAGCCTAACAGAGCTTCAAAGGTAGCTGGCACATCTAACAAAATCCCACTCACATCACTGAGATCATGTTAGAGTCTTTGAGGCAGAGAAGGCCCTGATCGCTCACTAAACTCTTCCCTGACCTGTCACCAGCATAAGACACAGACTCCAAAATTGCTGTTCTCTGGTTTTAAACACAATAGTCGTATTACCTGAATGCTGTTGCATAGTTGTTTGCAGGCTCTATGGCTGAAATTATATATATTTTTTAAAACATCTGTACGATCATACACCTTCTGTGGAAGCCCGTGTCTGCCACTGAATAATAATAATAAAAAAAAACGTATTCTGACTTAATTGTGAAATAGAAACTCGCAACTGCAACTTATAAAGATAGAATTGTGAGATATAAAGAATTGTGAGTTATAAAATTATACAGTAAGAATTACGAGTTATACAGTTGTGAGATATGAAGTCAGAATTGCAAGTTATAAAGTCGGAATCACGAGAGATGAAGTCAGAATTGTGAGATACTGTATAAAGTCAGAATTACGAGATATGAAGTCAGAATGGCGAGTTATAAAGTCGTAATTGTGAGATAATTCTGAGAAAATATCAGTCTTTTTTCATCTCAAAATTGGACTTTATAACTTGAGTTTATATCTCACAATTCTGAGAAAAAAGTCAGAATTCTAATATAACTCACAATTGCGGGTTTATATCATGCATTTCGGACTTTTTTCACATATTTGCACATTTATATCTCACAATTTTGACTTTATTATTTGCAATTGTGAGAAACGGCTTTCCATACCTTCCCTACATTGCAATATTTAATTACAGTAGGGTTTTTTTGTAAAGTCATCTTTTGGCTTGTTTTTCAGCCTGCGTATGGGCAGGGGTGTAAATCACAGTGTTGATTAAGTATGTATAATGATATTGTCTCTGGCTTTTACTGTGGTTAAGCCATTTGTAGAACAGTATCCTGCTGCTGTAGCTTCTGTGATCTCTGCTGGAATATCATCTGTTTAACAAGCTGCCTTCACATGACAGCACTGAGGCTCCAGTTTATCAGCGAGTGCTTGGACGTGCTGCACTCAGCTAAACAAAGATAAAGACTTTTGATGATTTTTCAGCATCCCTCTCTGCATGTCCTTAGAGTCAGGTGTCAGGAAGCCCTAAAGGTCCAAGGCCTTTGAGTATGTGGGATAAAGACATCAAGTTATCAATGCAAGCTTTGGACAGGAGGATGAATGCTTTGAGGAGGATTTTGTTCACACTCTCTCATGAGGTCTTACACTGTGGGGGTTGAATTCTGTCATTTGAAAGGGGTATTATTGTTTTGGAGCTTTTGATTTTTATTACTTTTTTCTCCATGCAGTGTACTTGTGAGGTGAGTGTGATTTTGCCAGATATTGCTGGAAGAACATACTTATTAACCAACAAGATTTTAGGGTTAAAGATTGCGACTTTTCTAAGTAACCTTTTCATTGAAAACCTCTGGGTTTGTTAATAGTTTGTGCTATTGGTCGAGGACCAAAAAAAGATCTAAAAAAGAAATGTCCTGTAATTCTTGGCGAAAACATGGTCACTGATTGTAGTATTGCTAAATGTTTTTATTTATGCATTTAGAATTTCTTGCCTCTCTCAGACCCTTACAAGTCCATCTCTTTTGCTGCTGCACTTTTAAGACTTCAATAAAAACAAACAAACAAACAAAAACACTACTGTCATTGTCTGTTATCCTCTTCATGTCTTCATGAATAGAAATGCATATTAATGGTTTGTTTACTGCACGTCACTTTTACTATTATTGTTTTATTATTATTCCATTAAAAGGCCTCTTCCAGCCTCAGTCATTTGTGGCATTAATATTGACTAGGCCTGTTGTTGCAATTAGTAATTAATAAAACAACTGTGGTTTTATATAACATATAATTTTGCAGTTTAAATTTCACATTTTGCCATCCACATTAGGATGAAATAAGGAAAAATTATGGAGTAAAGAAAAAAAAAAAATCACACAAAGATAGTTAAATGTCTTTATACAAAACAAAAAGACATGTGGGTTAATTTAATGTATTATGTTATATTATGCTACATATTATGACATTTAGATAATTGTTTGAAGATTAATTTTGAATAAAATCATATTTTATGACATAAAACATTTAAAAATGCTTGTTATTTGTATTACAATTAATAATAATCTGTACAAAGTTGATGGATAATTATAACAAATAATTATTTTGATTTCCTAGTTATCCTTTGGTTTCTTCAAAAAAAAAAAAAGAAAAAAAAAGAATATATATGTATATATATATATATAACAATTACCTCTTTTCCCTAATTTTCTTATAATAAATTGATAGATAAATACAAAGATGTGAACAATGTTTATAACAACATGATTTTAAATAGCATGAAATGGCATACTAATCTTCTTTATTTATTTATTTTTCTCTCTGTGTAAAGTTATGTTTGTTTCATTACCATAGTAGCATAACACCAACACTTTAAAAACATAAATAACTGTGAAAACAAGGATTTACAACAGATTTACAACTTAAATAGTACACAAGTTGTAGCTGAACAAGTAAAGTGCTTTGCTGATTTTATTTATTTTTATTTTTTTAAGAAAACAAAGGAAGAAATGCACTTTTGATAATTAGCCACAGTTGCCACAAATGCTGCTAATTGAGCTTTTATCTTGTAATGTACCTTTAAACCATCTCCAACCTAAGCTTAGTATTCAGAGACAAATGACAAATGAATAAGGCATTGATAGAGTGATTGCTTCTAAAAGTGTGAACACCTGTGACTCTTGTGGTTCTAAGAAAACATTTCTGTTTGGTTGAGGATCCCAACCAGCTCAGCACAACAACATTGGCTCAACCAATGTGTTCTATAGTCCAAGTCTCAAAAAACCACAGAAGTAGCTCTTGAATCTCATTCACACTTCTTGTGTTCCAGAAACGAAATCATGAAGGTTTGGAACAAGACCAGGGCAAGCAAACACGGAAATGTGAAATGTCCCTTTAAATTTTATAAAATTAAAGGGGAAAAAAATGAAATAAATTGCTTATGTTGCTTATTTCTAATCCAACACCCCACCAAATCTTTATTCTAGAACATCTGAGTCAGTGGGTCCAGCTAAAGCAGGTATGTTTGCTGTATAAAGCAGAGAGGTGTCCTGTTGGGCTTGGCCTTCTTTATCGATTCATGGTCTGTCTGTAATGTGCTGTTTTCATTAGTGTTCCAGAAAACTTCACACAAATCAATAATTCAGATTTACCGGGACATATCTAATATACTTAGACAGCAAGGCCTGTGTCTCATACATAACAGCATGCACGGTTTTACCTTTGCTCCTAGCATTAAAATATGGAGTTTGATGAAAACAGCAGAAAACTGAGGAATAATTGGCTGTGCTCACATAACATTTCATTATGCAAACACATTGCAGCTTTATATAGCACAGGGCAAGTGCTGCCCTTATTGTGTAAATGATATATGTGCTTGACTGCACACACTGGAAGAAATGTCATGCTAAAATCTAAACATGCAATCAGAAATTCCCTGATCTCTGAAAAACTTCTCTGAACATCTCTGATCATCAAGAGCATTTAAAGTTAAAGATCTAATATAGATCCAGAACAATAAAAAAATAAATAAATGAATGCAGACATGTTTATATGACCATTAATGGTATATAGCATGACTTTATTCTGATGACAGTACATTTTGTCCTGTAATTCAGATTACTGTGATTTTACTGTGATTTCATTTAGTTTCCTCATTAATTCAGCATAAATCATAATTCACACAAGCATAACCTTAGTGGTCCTAAAAATAGGCTTTAAAAACTGTACTGTACTGTTTTTTTTTTTTTTTTTTCTTAGTTGAACACTAACTTCGTTCTTGAAACAAATGTCAAAACAGGGATCAATTTTATTTGTGTGCTGCCAGGTCGTCTGTATCATTTTAATTTTAGATATAAAATGAAATCCCATAATGCATGAACATCATCTAAATTGAAATGAAATACAGAGCAGAGCATCTGCAGATATCAGCTTACTAAAACAAGGTTCTCTCTAAAGATTTGAGAAGTTATTTGCTTGTAGAACAGTGACCTTTGCTTAATCTTGAAGATCTACATTGGCTTGTAGTCTCAATATGCTGATACGACTGGGGCTTCAGAAGAAATACTCTGCATCTGCATGCTCTGTGTCATTTTAATGGTAAAAGACTATAATGCTGCAGTAATACTATAAAAATGGTATGGCAAATACCTTTTAATTGGTTAACAGTAAAATTCAGGGAAAAAAAATCACACGTGGTCATGTATGTATAC
>JAUMHE010000063.1:1202898-1228711 GCA_032359235.1 Enteromius mattozi | reverse complement strand
TTTTTGTGTAATTAATTAATCTAAATTAACGCGTTAAAGTCCCGGCCCTAATATATATATATATATATATATATATACACATTTTAATGTAGTTGCAAGTGTAAGTATGTGGTGTTCAAACACACTTTGCATAAAATACATTCAAATACTCATGATGTTGAATATTTCTAAAGTACGGCACAGGTGTTGTAGAGTATACACCTGCCAGGCAGTGCACCAGACAAATCTGTGGTAGTACGTCTACAATGCAGGCTTCCTTCATGCAACTGCTTTGGGGTTTTTGGGTTTGAATGGAAAGTAAAATATGTGTTTTAGGCGCAGCAGTGGCAGTCGGAAAAAAAAAAGTTCCTGTATAATAGGTCCCAGTGATGTTGTGTTTATCAATATGAAGAAGGGTCAAGCACCGAACCCTGAGGTACACCAGTGGTTAGTTGATTTGACTTGAAAGATTTATCCTGTGAGGTGTTGAGAGGGTAGATAAAAGGATTTGGTGGTGTTTGGTGTGGAAACCATCAGCATGAGGACAAATGATTGCAAAGGTGCTCTAACAAGGCAAAGGACTTTGGTGTCAATCAACAAGAAGGTCTCGGTTAAATGTCCACTTTTGTAAGCTGAATGAGTGCTGTTTATTTTGTCTGTTTCATATTTTTAGCATTATTATTTAATACAAAAGTAAAAAAAAAAAAAATTGGATGACTAAGAAAATGTTTTCTAAACGCGCCCTCTTCAAATGAGTATCAAAGGAAAGAGTGCAGTATATTTCATGTTGTTGGATTCCTATATCTCAACAAATCTCAAATGGAAGAAGTTATACCATTTAAACGGTGAGCACTTTCTGCAGTGTTGTAATAGCCAACAGAAAGATATAATCAAATGCTGTATCTGCTGGTTGCTAGCCACAATATTACGGTAGTCAGAGGAAATTATATATCAGGGAAGAACAGTCAAATCAATGTCACATAGCCTTTGGCACTGGACAGCACTAATGCTTTGATCAAACGTGACTTGACACTTAGTTTGTAGTGAAATGTTTGTGATATACAGCATTTATGAAAATGACACAATTACATATGACATAATTTAGAGGCAAAACAAAACTCTGCAATCATTGCTTTGCCCAAGGCTTTGCAACCATCCTTTGATGACCAAGATTAAAGTTTATTGGGCCATAGATCATCTTGCCAACAACCAGTAATCATGCTCATGCAAACAGGCCCTCTGTGAAACTAATACAACAACTTTCTGTTTATTTATTTATTGCTATGACAGCAATTTTCCATTGATATATCTAAATTTAGTCATGTCACACCTCCTACAGATCATTTGCTTTAACCTTAAAATTCTGTCATCACCTCTGTCTACCTAAATATCACTTCAAACTCATATGACTCGTTCCCCTACAAAGGGCATGGTTATCAAAATGTCAAAGCTGCTCTTTAACATCCAACAAACATACTTTGTTATCCTTGGCTGTCAGCTTATGGAAAAATTATATATATATATATATATATATACTTCCCTCCAAAAGTTTGAAAATGCCTTTGAAGAGTGGGGTTTTGGACAATATTGGCATGAATCCATTTTAGTTTGTGAACATTTTGCACTGATAAGGAACAACACAAACTGTGAAAACAATTTACATGTAGAAAATACTTATATATACTTGATATATTACTCCAAGCCACCTGAAGGATTGCCCAAATATGATTCACATTGGTTGGACACTTCTTAGCGACATCAGAGTCCAGTTCCTCCAATAGTAGCTCAACTTTGACATGTATATATTATTATTGCTGGTCTTCAATGATAATGTCAAGTGACTTTAATGTACAGTATTTGCACCAACAAATTTGCACCAAAGAATTTATGCTGATATCATCCAAAACCACACTTTCCCAGGTCAGGTTTGTCAGTGTTACACATATACATATACATAAAACACTGATGTGCAACGATTAATCATTTATTTTTTATGAATTATATTATAATATATGTGTGTGTGTGCTGTGTATATTTATTATGTACACGTAAAGATACACACACATAAAGCATATATTTTGAAAAGATCAATATCAAAATCAATTAGTCCTCGGGTATGCTTAGATTTATTATTATTATTATTATTATAACTGTTTTTTTTATTGTTTATCTTTTTTGGTAATACTTTGCAATAAGGTTCTTTGGTTAACAACATTAGTTATTGTGAACTAAGAATGAATAATACTTATACAGCATTTATTACCCTTAGTTAATGCTAATTAAGCATTTACTAATGCATTATTAAATCACAAGTTAATCACAACATTAGTTAATGCACTGAATTAACATGAATAAACAATGAACAACTGCCATTTCATTAACTGATATTAACAAAGATTAATAAATAGCAAATTAAATGTAATAAATGTGGTCCATTGCTTGTTCATGTTAGTTTATACATTAACTAATGTTAACAAATGACACCTTATTGTAAAGTTACCTTTTTTTTAAATAAATAGCTGATTATACTGATAAATCATACAGTATGCTATATCATATGAGGTATATTCACTGGTTACAAATTGTATCAGTTTATCTATTGAGCGCTGCCTCTCTCAGGCTGATTCCCTTCTTCCCCCCATCGGTGTCTCTTGTAATGCACCATGTACAGATTTTGTGTGCTATTGTGCCTTTTCCTCGTATTACTGAGGTTTGTAATCTAATCGATTGCTCATAGCCTACTGTCTTGTGAGCAGTGGTTACTATTACTAAGTACTGCAGCTTTCAGGACTGTGCTTCAGCTGTGTAGTGCTGCTGTCTACTGAAAGATTGTGACGACTTCTGTAAATTGTTGTTAAATTGCTTGCCATTATATGCTCTTGTGTATATATATAGCATTACTCACTCTCCAATCTATCCAACCGTGTCCATTCCAGGAATTGTAGAGTGTTATTTGTGAACTTCTTTTTATTTGTTACCTATGTTCAATAATCATTTGTTCACATGTACTTGTTATCTCTTGGTGTTACTGCTCAGAGGCACAGAATAATTGTAATTCATCCCTGTACACAGCTTTTGGCTGCAATGATTTAATATCCGCTTTTTTTATGACTATGTTTTGACTAGGTTAAATTATTTGTTTTTGCGTATTTGTTGGATAAATTAAAAGTTCATATCCATTTTAGCTAAGTTATTATTATTATATATATATATATTTTTTAATCATAAAACATTGTCAGCAATATAACCACTAAACATCAAGGATGCAATGTATCTCTAGCAGGTTTCGCAGTGTTCTTCTTGTAGCTTGCTATTGAGTTACGTAGATGTGCATGTACACATGCAGAGAACGCTGGTTTATTTGGGCTTACTTGCTCACTGGTCTCTGAAATGATCCAAAAGGACATGGAGGTCCATTTCAAGCCCCAGTGGAACTTCTGTGCAATGTTCTCTGAGCTTTGAATGATTTAGAATCGGTTGTTTTCTCTGCTGCAATCCCTGGTGGATTCAGGCTTCCGTCTTTTCACAGTCTGCCAGATAACAATGTTGGTAACGCACAATAATGTGACACAAAGGAAGGGAAATTTTGCCTTGTCCCGATAAAAGTTGAATAAGTAATGCCCCTTAACTACTGAATATGTCAAGTATGCTTTTTTTAGTTTTGAAGTAAATATCAGGCTTTTAGAAATCACTTCATATTCATAATTATACCGAATCATCTTTTTAATGAATAATTGCAACCCAGGCTCATTGGAGAGAGAGAGAGAGAGAGAGAGGAGAAAAAAAAAAGCCTCTAACAACAGTTTTGGAAAACTATGAAAATGTGAGTATGCAATACAAATTAGTTTTTAGATAAAATGAATAATAGAGGCAGTAAATCAACAACAACTTTTATTCATTTTAACACAAATTATAGGGGTAAATTCTAATGTAATACTTATTTATTTTCCCCTAGATTCTTGCACGGATCTATGTTGTGACCTCAAAACATTTTTACCATGCGAGATTTGTAAACCAATGAATTATTAAATGTGCATCACCAGCTCAATATGGATGTACTTTTTTGACATAGAAAATATTCTCGGTAGCATTACAAAGATGCTGAGCTACGAGTTCTCAAAAGTGTTCAGAGATTTATAGAAGCAACCTGTGGTTACCTTTAGATCACTATAGGGATTAATACTCATTATTAACTGTATTAACATTTAAAAAAAATAAAAACATAAAAAATGCATATATAAATATAAATATATATACACACTGAAGTATTTAAAAATTAATGTTTGCTAAAAAATGATTTTTTTTTTAATTTTGGAAATTAACAAATCGTTTAATGTCTTTTTCTGCATGACTCTTTTTATAGATCCCCTTACCCCACCCCATACCTAAACTTAACTACCTTTGTTACTATTAATAAGCAGTAAATTAGATGATTCACGTTCATCTGTTTTGTATAAAACTATTTCACTTTTAACACCATTCACTATAAAGTCAACTTTAAAAGTGCTGTGAAATGTGTAAGAATCAACGTAATATCTTTTTGCAAAAAAAATAAATAAATAAATAAATAAAATATATATACACATACTGAACAGGGACATTTTTCCAATATGTAAAAATGAACAAATAATGCATATATATCTGAATGTTACCCCATCACACAAACACAACATCTCATTACAATGTCGCATTATCAAAAGTTGTTTTTCATATAAATACCAATCAATAGTGCTTCAGTTCACAATGACTGAGTAAGCCCCTGCATGTGAAAGTGATCTTAAATGGGTTTGATTCTAATGCACCCAAATAATGAGAGAGTGGCTGGAGGAGAAGTGAAGCATGTTTGGTAGACGAGTGCCTGTAGCAATGCTACGTTAAAACAATCAACTCAAGAATGAGCATTCTACCCACATTCAATTAACCTCTAAATGTAGTTGAAATACCAGCATAATCCACTTTGTTTGACTAAATAAGTGCAGCAGCTGTAAACATTAGGGCAAACGTGTTGCATGCTAGGGAATAAAGCAGGCTGTTTAACGTGACCGCATGGGTGCTTTGAAACACACACACAAACACAGTATGGATTACAATAAACTGAAGAGGCTGAAAAACACATGGCAATTTGTGTTATGTCCTCCTTTTTATTGAGTGTCTAGTAAACGTGGCTCATTAAGAAGAGAAGGTGATAAAGGCTCCATTAAAAGTTGGCTCTTTCAATCCATGTCTGTTAGCTTTAGCATTTAGCAAATAATGATCCATGGCTGTGAGGTAAACTTAAAGCTTTTTGCTATTCAAAAAATGAAGGACTGCCTTTTCCTCTCTCAGAAGCTAGTCTATCAACATTTATACTAGAATGTTAGTTGAGTTGCATACTCAAATTGCACTTGTATACCAATACAAACAGTGGTAAAATAATTTTAGAACATTCTAAAAAGGTTATCACTTAGAGGTATGAACATTATGCATTCATTTGAAGCATTCAAAACCAGGCCAGCTGTGAACACTGCTGCTCCTTCAGGCAACCAGGAGCCGACTGTCTAAATATTCTCATGTTGGCTTGCCAAATCCTGAATATATTTTCATATTTTATTATTAGATATGTAGGCTATTTCGAGGGGTCATGTAATGCCTGGTGTTTCAGTTGAACTTGCTGCCTTGAAAGATGTGTATTGTTGGGTTTAGTGTTAGTTAACTTTTTTTGCGCAAATTGGCATCCTGCTTGTTTTTTACACATTTCGAAATATAAAAACAAGACATCTGTAGCCTCAGTGAAGGTCAGGGGAACCTTGCTGAGGGTGAAATGTTCAAAAAGCTGCCAGTCTGGATGGCATGAACTCAAAGAATGAGCTCAGCAGCCTGCTGGTGTCTTCACAGGCCTGCAGTGGGTCTGAAAGTCTGAAAATCTAGAAATCCAAATATGGTTTAAATCTTTAAATAAAAGAGTTTTAGCAGTAAAGTTTCTTTAAAAGTAAGAAACATAGTGTACTGTATATGCACCAAAGTCTAAAACAATAAGATCTTGTAAATCTTGTGCCTTATACATTTCAATGCTGCATTTATTTGATTAAAAATGCAGTACAAAACAATAACTATTATAACAATTCAAATAACTTTTTTTTTAATTTTATTGTAAAATAGCATTTATTTCTATTATCTCAAAGATGAATTACCGGCATCATTGCTCCATTATTCAGTGTTGCATTATTACATGATATTTTGCATGCTGAGTTTTTTTTTTTGTTTTTTTTGTTTTTTTATGTATTAATTTATTTTGAAACTGTGATAGACTGTCTTTTAAAAATATGGGTTAAAAATACTGAATAAATAATAATAATAATAATAATAATACTAGTAATAATTATAATTAGTGAACTTTCGGTCACATTTTTTTTTTTTTAAGGTTCGATTATTGACAAATCAATAACCACAACCTTTCCCTCAATGCAGAATATGTGCTTTATAAGTACAAATAAACAGCCTATTTATTAATAATTGGCATACTAATAAGCAAACAAGGATAAGCAAGTAATGATTGCAGAATAAATTAAAATCTGAAATTCCTGTCCATTTTTTTATTTGAATTTTTTATTATTATTCTTTATTGCATTAATAAAATACACTTTTCTCATGGCCTCAGACTTTTGGACTCCTCTGTATTCAACATCTCTCTTGGTTTTTCATAAAAGTGTAGAATTACTGTCATCTAGTCCATTTTATAAGAATGAGGCTGGATGTAATACGTGTTCTGGATGTTCACAGCAATGCCCACAGCCTCATCACACCTCAAAGAGCTCCATTGTGTCTGCCATTCACCCTGCACCCTGTCACCACAGCGAGGAGTCATGTCTCTGAGACATGTTCATTGAGTTCAGCTCAGTAATCACGTCACACAGATTAATTAACACATTATAATTTGTATTAAATCCTTCGGATCTAAAAAAAAAAGAAAACTGCTTGCCCAACTATCCTCAACAGAGACATACAGTACGACCTGCGAGTTAGCTCTATATGTCCCAACAATAGATAATCTTAATATTCATTCTGCAGATCAGTGTTCGTCATAACACACTAGCCATAATCGCCTGTTGCTGCAGTATCTCTATTATTTACTTTTGGTAGCGAGAAGCAAACTAGATCGATTACACTGCAGAGAGCCCTCTGTAGATTATATAGATCTCTAATGAATACTGCAGACCTATATTTCAGAACTTCACAGCCTAAAAGGCCAACTTTATAAATGTAAGATCACCAATAAGCAATGCCTTTGGAAAAAACCACAGGGGAGCTTGGAGTTGAGACTGTAGTTCGCTGCAAATCAGACTCTGCTTATAGAAGACTAAACGGGAGATTTTGTTCAAAACAACTGCGCTATTGAATTTGACCAAACCGACGAGGTGAAGAGTCCAGTGAGCTCTTTGTTTTGGGATTGCAGCATGTGTTTGATTTCAGACTATAGTAGCAAAACAGTCAGGGGTAACAATTAAATTAAGAGATCAATTCTCACAATTAACTACCAATTATCGTTAATTAACAGTTTGAAATGTGTTGTAGAGGAGGCTGAAATGTGTATTTTATGTGGTTTGTCAGTAAGTGTAATATGTCAACTAAAATATTAGATTCAATTACATAAAATGTACTCACTTTATCAATACTTAATTGCAATACAAATAACTGATTTGATTAATTTCAAGTGGAAGAAAAAAAAAACTGCAGAAGTGTGTGAGGATTTTTGGGATTTGTATTTAAGATTTTTTTTAAGATTACAGAGTAAATCAATACAAAAGGATTGGAACTTCTGCAAAACTGTATAGTTCAAAACAAACGGTCATGTTGCATCTCCTTATTTTATGTTAATGTTTCAGATCTTCCAAGCAAGATAAGATTTTCTCAAGCAGGATACATGCAGTAATGTTGGTTCTGAATAAACCTGAATGAATCTGTGCTAAATAAATCATAAACAGAGGAAGCAGAGGAATAAATATATCTGATGTGTTGTCATTTTTGCAAGATGATTTAGCACTGTTTTAAGGGTCAACATGCACATTATATTTTAAAGAATTAAGATTTGTTTCCATCCAGATAAGTAAATACTTATACTAACACTAATAACAATACAAAAGTTTAATAATATGGCCTGCATAAAGCGTCAATCTACAAATATGAACAAATCTTTTTGTTGAACAGATTCCACAGAATTAAGTCACTGAACTGAATCAGACTATATTATTATTTAACCTAAATTAGCATTGCTTTACAATCAAGCCTAAAGGTTGTTAAAGAATAAATCACGTTCTGAATTATGCAAAGCATAATTGCTATGTAGCCAATATGAATGGAATAGAATTATAGGTTTCAATTTCACCCTACTTTACCTTTATACAGTATTTGATTTAAGCGTCACGTCTTTGTCAAACTGAATACAGTTACAACAGCAGATTTTAGAATTTAAACATCTTCAGGTAACTATTCCGTGGCTGGATAGTACAACTCGAACTTTAAACCAGGAGCTAGTCATATCTTCTAAGTTACAGAGAAAGAGAGAAAAAATAATGACATTCTTTTGAAAAAACAACCCCCCCCCCCACAGTCTGTACCATATACCATACACACACTGCTTTGTCACCAAGTTTCCATGGTTACCTCTTTTGGTGTCTGAGGTATATCTGCTCCATGATTAATTATACACACAAAAGTTCTGCTTCATGGAATCCCAGAATGTAGGTACTGCTCCCAGAAAGGCTTCATTTCATACACAGACTGCAAATGAATGCTATCAACACAATTTATCACATACTCAGGCACTGAGGCAGGCACAATTTGAGGTGATTCATTGATGGTAGGTCAGGGGTGCAATTCTCAACAAAGTGTGCCCGTTAGGGACTCCTGCATTCAAACTCTATTAATTACCATGTTAAATTCCTTAAATATGATGGGGTTTTTTTTCTTGACATCTTGTGTTTTTACGTTTTGTTCCTTCTCCAGTGTGCACAAAAGACGACTTACTCTGCACTATTACTAATGCTCTTATTACTAATTACAACTTTGGTATTTCACCAGTGTGTGTGCTATTCTGCATTCTGTGGGCCTTCAGAGTTCTGACAGGCTAATTTATTGTTGTCTTGAGTGCTTCTAGAGTTTGCTACAGTGTCACAAGGGGTTGCCATAGAAACACATGTCATCTCAGTCAGAGAACAGCATATTATGGATGTGAAGGCCAAAAAATGGTTTCTATTCTTCAAAATGTTGTTAGATGTGTCAGAAAATCTAGGGTAAAGTGTTATACAATTTTCTTGTTTACCTTAATACATTTTTACCTTTGGTATATCATGAATTTGTTTTATTGGTGTTTCATCTTCTTGCACTTTTATATGGAAGGGGTATATTTCTCTGGTAACACTTTATTTTAGGGTCTCTTAACTAGTTGCTTATTAGCTTACAGTACTTGCATATTACTTATGCTTATTAGCCATTTATTAGTACTAATTAAACACGTTTTAATGCCTTATTCTACATGACCTTATACATCCCTAATCCTAAACTTAACGGCTAACTTACTAGTAACAATTAATAAGCAGCAATTTAGGAATTTATTAAGTGCAAAGTCATAGTTAATAGTGAATTAGTGTTCTCTACTGTAAAGTCTTGCATTCTGCATGAAAGTTACATTAAAACTTGGATGTATTCCCCATACTATCATGATTTATATTTACAACTTTTCAAAAGATGTTCATGCATATGTTTAACTGTTTTATGCTTGTGCCAGAACTAGAATTACAGTCTTAAACTATAGTAATCCATTGTGTTTATTTTTTTTTTTTCTTTTTGTTATTGTTTTGTTTTGTTTTACAAACTGTGTGCACATTGTTATCTGTGAACATCATTTGTATTGTAATAATATCTTCACAGACCCATGACTTTAATCTTAAACTGTGCAAATCTGAATTATTTTATTTCCAAAACTATTTCTATACTATGAGTTCATATAAATGAAAAAGATTAGCGCAATGATTTGATGCACTTTGTTTTGTTTTGTAAAGATAAATGAGCTAATGTGACAGGTTGGAGAATGTGTTATATGTAGCACAGCAATGCTTACCTTGAGTGTAATGCATATGATATTCACACAACCCCCACTTTCACACTTAAAGAGTCATGTAGGCCATGATGTCATTTCCCATTCTGGTGTTTTACAAACTCTTTCTACGTGAGTCCTTCAACTTGTGAGCCCAGAGAAGCTGACATTCATGTGATCTGAGTCATAGTCCTCGACACGAGATGATTCACAAGTTTTCACTGTGGTAATCTATCATTTATCTTGTTTGTGATGTGAAGTTTGCCATCCCTTAAAGGCTGCTGGGTCTGTCGCTGTGCCATAATTAAAGTGACTTGAAGAGCACAACCCATGCTCACCCCTCCAGACATACTGTCAAGTGAAGTATCCATGATCCAACAGGGCCGCCTACTCATTTAACTGTAGGGGAGCTGTTAGGAAATTCACTAAAGCACCACGCCCACAACAGAGCGACTGCCTTAGAGCGCATGGGGCAAACAGAATCCTTCACCTCCTCTGCTGCTGCTGGCTAGGCATTAAGGCTGCTTGAGTGTCTTTGCCTGACTGGTCTTGCCTTTTAATAAAGGTTAACTCTGAAAACACTTTGACCGCTGTGGCGGATGAAGCCGTAGTGTTTAGGCAGACTCCCAATTAATCTTTCCAGAGTAGTGGCCATTGGCTGTAATGATGTAGAGGGCTCCAATTAAGTTGTACACCGGTGTCTGACAATGTTTTTGAGATGGCTCCAATTTACATCATAGTGCTAATGAAGATGTTTCATTTGCGAATCAAATGGATTCCTGAGTCTGTCAGTTACAAAACAGTCCATTAAAAAGTGAGCTTATTAAATGAGTCATCAAAGTTGTGTGTGAAAGTAGGGGGGGGGGGGGTCCAAGAAAACAGAGGAGAAATGCACTTAAAACACTGGCTTTGAGATCTAAATGAGGTTGAGATGGCTCTGTTTTGCAGAAAGGTTTGAAAGTACTGCACGTTTTAAAAGTCGAATGCAGTTATCTTTGTTGAAACATTAGCTATTTTTGCAAGCAACCAAATAATCAGTTGGAAATCAGATTGAAGGTTCATTCAGACTGAAAAAGAGGCTTCATGAAAACACCTCAGTTGATCCAATTAAGCTCAAACTGAATTTTGATTGCTTCAAGAAAACCAGAAATATTCAAAGTAATTAGGAATATTCAAAAAATATAGTCATATTCAGTCTGTGTATGCACTATAGTTTTGCTTATGTGAATGAATATGTGAATTGGATAGAAAAGTTTAGGTTTCTCATAACCATGACTATCCAGTCTGGATTCAGATTGGATTATTTCAGAATAATGGAAATGAATGCATTTCTCTAATGGAAAATTGTTAATTGATTGGTCAATTTTGAGGAATCAGATCATCATTTACTTGCGCTCCAGTCCATTTCAGCACCACGGACAGCGTCACAGTAACAGCTCATACTGTAGGGCAGCGGTGGCATTTGACATGGCTGAAGGAGCATCACGGGATCGTCAAAGCTCGTTAGTCCCTCCTGAGACTGCTCACTTAGGTGAATAGGAAATTGACCTGTGCACTCATCCTTTTCTCCCTTTCGATCCTCAATAAAAAGAAAATGACACTATCTTACGAGGACACGGAAGAGGAGTTGTGAATGGCAGTACAGGTCACATGCCACTGCTAACATGCTGGCTGTAGTATCATACTAGATACATGCATACTTTAGAAAACATAAAGTACTGACTGTTGCAAAGTAAGTTATTCATGCAATTGTGGGTGCAGTGTTGATAATTGACGAGCACAACATACATATTCTCAGTCACATTAAGGAGAGCAGTACCACAACTCCTCTTCCCTATTTTAATGTGAAGCAGTGTGCCATACTTATTTACAGTAAGTAGTTTATATCTAAAAAAAGTGTTTTTAGTTAAGGATCAGTTTTTATTTGCTTATAAGCATGCCTATTATAAACATGTTTTATTTATTAGTTAGTTATTATTTGTTTATTAGTACCTATAGAGATCATATTCTGCATGACATCCCCAATCCTATATATATATTCTTCTTCCTGTCTCTCAAATTTAAATGCTGATTAACAGTCCTGTGAAATTTAAACAAATTTAAATGCCAGTCTTGTTACATAATATCATTGGATAAACTTCCACATACTGTTACAAAGGAGACAGGGATGAGTTTTATTCGTAAACGTGGGCAGGTGTACAGGCAGGATCGATGAACAGCAAACAGGTATAGAGCAGGCAAAAGTACAAAAATAGTCCTGAGGGATAGCAGGGGATCGGTCGATCAGCAAACAGAATCCAAGAGGGGCAATCCAGAGCAATATTCCACACAGGAAGACTGAACACAAAACAAGGCTAGGCTAGGCTAGACAAAGAAACATAGGGAAACGCTTCGAATGAACTAGGTTCAATACTCCACTAGGGCAGAATCACAAGTGGGACTTTAAATACAAGAGAAGACGAGATAGTGAGATGATGTGAGGAGGAGCTAATGAAAAACCAAAGTGACAAACAAGGGGGTGGAAACACAAGGGAACAGACATTTTCAACATAAAAGTCCACAACTGATTAGACAGAGGAACACTGTCCGGGGTGGAGTGCCCTCTAATGGAGTTTGAGGGCACTCCAGTTGGCATACGTAACACATACAAATATGCAAAGTATTTGTCTTAAAATTGTGTGTAATTGTTCTTTTCTGACTAGGGCTGAGCAATATATTGGATATCAGCGATAATGTCGCAATAATTTTGACAACAATGTAAAATTTGTACAATATTGTGAATATCGAATATTTCAAATTCAAGCATATTTTCCTAAAAGAACGTGGCAAACGTCCAATATTATGTTCTAAAACATAATACGTAGCTTTTATTAGTGCGGTTGCCAGATGTCACAAGTTCAAATCCCGGAATCAGAGCTTTACTGTTAAAAGGATACATTTTCTGCCCGGTGTTTTGTTTATTTTAAGCAATCTGGCAACCATGCACATGTGCCCAAATGCACTGAACATTTTGTATAGTTTGTAACAATAGCTGTTCTATCTTTTCTATTTATTTTTTTTTTCATGGGGACAAAATAAAATCATGTTTTTTTTTGTTTTGTTTTGTTTTATTTATTTATTTTTTTTAAAAGCAAATGCAAACATATCGAGACATATAATCGAATATAGATAGAACATATTGAGATATCAATTGTTTTTAATATATTGCCCAGCCCTAATCCTGAATACACAATGTATAGCAAGTACAGCCAGTTTACTTTGGCAAATAAAATGGCAAACTGATTCTACCCTTTAGATCTGAAGAAAGGTCTCTAAATGTTACATAGTCATTTTCAAAGTCACTCAGATGAAATGGCACATAATGGAAGAGCAGCCATCATTTAAAAGCCACTAATACTCTAAAACAATAATTGTGTATACAGTTCTCGTGAAGGAAGTATTCTGAAACTCCAAAGCAAGAGTAGAGGCAACTCTCAATAAACTGTTATTTATGCCAGTCAGTTTCCCAAAGCTGAAATGTCACAGGACGTCTGTACTGTGAATAATTCCTGACCTTTCGCCTCCTGTACTTAATCACGCTTTTGCGTAGGCTACTGTCCTCAGAAATCATAAACATCACTGGCAATTATACGAAGCTTAACATTTATATATGATAAACAAGCATCATCATGAGCTGGTTCGCAAACAAAACATTTAGAATTGCACATTATACATGTCAGACGAGCTCAAATCTGTGGCCCGGTCCTCGTATAGACAGCGGGCAGATGTATTGTTCGGCACACGGCCATCCACAGGAGTGCAGAGTGGGTGTCTCTGAGATCTTAAATAATTCAGCTCTCTAAATTAGATTTTCCTGACATTAATGAATGTATTAATGAGGCCCATTGACACACTACCTTATGCAAATAAGCTAGGATGCAAGGAGAAGGAACAAAAGTTAAATAGGTCACTGTGAACTTGGAGAGGAGACAGGGGACAAGGGCAACTCTACCAAGCTCATTACTTAATTACCATCATTGGCCTCCGCAGAGTGTCGCGGTAGGGGTTCTGCCTATTTTCATTGTGATTATAATTATACCTGTAACAGTAGAAAATGGGGTGCGCACAAAAGGATAGAACAAGCAATTGTCTAATCTATCCTACGTGACAGATACGACCTTCTGTCAAGCACAGACAGAAGATCATCTCCCAAAGCCTGGTGAGCTGCCTACAGGGGCAGTGTGTGCTACAGCATCACGGATCTTAACTGTGCTGCCTCAGAAAAAGGCACCCTTCGTGGAAAGCCCATCCCAGAATGCACTGTGCAGTGCTCGGAGGAAGAATAAATCCAAAATGACTGACAAATTATGTTAATATTATAATACATGAATGATAATTTTATTAATAATAATTAGGAATGATGTAGTATAAATACATTGTTTCATTTATCGTGTGTATTGTTGTAAATATGTTCATTTGTACGAAAGCAAAGCCAAATTTTCAGAAAATGTTATTTTTCACATGATTCATAAAAGTATTCTAATAATTCAACTTAGTGTTTCTTTTTATACATTTTAGGATTTATTAATAGATAAAATAAATATATAAAATAACATCATTCATTGCAAATAAAATTAATTTTGTGACATTATAAATGTATTTCCTATTATTTTTGTTACTATTATCAAGAAACAAAAATAGGGTTTGCTTTATCTTAATGCATCCACAACATTTGACAATAGATTGTATCTATTAGCATGTCCTAATTTTGCCAAGTTCAATGTGTCCCTAGGTTGACATATTTTGTTGACCCTGGAACAACTTGACCATATCTGTACACCTAAACCTAACCTTACCCATGAGTAGTGCCTGAAATCAGAGGAAATGATAAATAACTGACACTGACGTACAAGTACCAAACACTGATTGTAAGCCTAAACTTCACAAAAACGCTAAACTGGTTCCTCAAATCTGATTAGCTAATCACAATGTTGTTCCAGGGTCGGCAAAGATGTTGACCCAGGGACATGTTGCATTTGGTAAAATCAGATTAGCGTTGTCTATTAGGGTTCAATATAAGGGAAATGGGTCGAGTTTATATAATTGCAAAGTAATGAGTTAAAGTTCATCACATTAGAAGTGTTTCTGGAGGTGATAAGCAAATTACATGCCTTTGGATAAGTCATTGTTGAACAATTGTCATTATTAAGTGCCATTTCTCAGCCTGACGACTACTTAATTTACCCTTGTAATGCACCAAAAGTGCATTTTCTTTTGTAAAGACAGATTAATCGCTGAAAAGAACATAAGTTGGCGAGGGTGGCACTACACAGCCCTTCTTACTGAAGATCCAGTGCTATAATGTGAGAGATATCTACTTAAAACCAAGGCAAGAGGATTTAAATCAAACTATGGCTGAGGTGCTTTATGGTTTTTAAATGGATGTGCCAAAAGCTGCTTACATTCTGTGGGTAGACATGACTACTCCAGACCCATACCACATTTTGAATTATAAACATAGAGAACGCCTATGTGCTGTGTTTAGTGTTTTTGATATGCTGGATGACCATCTGAGACATTCAGTTGCAGTCTATTGAATACATTTACATATAGGCTATTTTCTCTGTTTTTAGAAACCATATGTAAACAAACCCACTCACAAGCTGCTTTGCTTTCACAGTCTTACAGTAGTAGAGAGAATGAATAAAAAGTAAACAAGGTCCAAGGTCCCAGCAAAAGGGAGTATTAATCACCATAATAGTGCCGTCAAATGAAACACAGCTATCTACAACAAAACAACATCAACAACGCTAAAGAGAACTAAACATCTATCAATACTGAATAACATGTTTTGTACACATACAATACTAATCAGGACTGACACTCGGGACCACATTTTTATAGTTTTTTTTTTATTTTTTTTATTTTATACTATATACCTGCTACCATGCATCCCTTTGATGAAAACTCTGGACACAGTGCATAATTAACATAATTAACTTATTTAAATGTGAGGGCTTATGGTATTTTATTTTATTTTATTTTATTTTATTTTATTTTATTTTATTTTATTTTATTTTATTTTATTTTATTTTTATTTATTATTATTATTATTATTTGGCATTTTTTATGTACTTTTCAAACATTTGGGTTCAGTAAGATTTTATATATTTTTTTAAATAAATTAAGTTTTATTCAGCGAAAATAAATAAATAAAATAAATACTAATTAATAAAAAAAGACTTACAATGTTAATGAATTCGTGAATAAATTAATTTTGTTTTTCAAGTAAATTGTTGTTTTGAATGTTCTATTGATCAAATAATTCAACATGTTAAATATTAAATGTTTCTTGAGCAAAAAAAAAATAAAAAAAGGATCATGTTGCAGTCGAAAGTAGAGTAATGGATGCTAAAAATTCAGCTTTAAAAAAAACAAACAAAAAAACAAGCCTACACTAATTCAAATAGTGCATTTTAATGTAACAATAAAATAAATTCGTAAAATCAAATTTTATTCTGACAAAGTATATCATATTGTGATTAATCCCTTTGCCATTCAACCTGGATCTTAGCTTTTATGCTTAAAAAAAAAGACACATGATAAAACCTTACATGCATGTGATATGTCGAGTTTGTATGTTTTGATATCACAAATGACAAAATCCCAGTCTGACCCATGATTTATTATGAAAGTGACTTCTGATAGGTGCTTTTTGACTGCATCCTAATAAGTTCTTATCCCATCCAAAAAGAAGGTGTTTGAAGAAAAAAATTAATTTTCTGATTACATGGAAGGTGCAACTCGAGCACTAAGCGCATTACCTTTCCGGGCTTGGCTGCGTTGCCTGGAGAATTGCCAAATACACAGTGAAAAGCCTGGAGCAGTATATCCCCCTCACCAGCACTTACCGCACGTGTCACATTCTATTTGAGTATGAATTGACATCCTCCATTACTCTATGGAAGATTTGCACATTTTCACCTCTATTGTATCCAGTGCTCTCCAATCCATCTGCGATTGCTTGCTTTAGCAATTTCCGGCAATGCCTGAATGTTATGCCTGCAGCACATTATTCTCCATGCTTGGTTTAAGAAAGCATAGCAAATGAAGACAACTGAAATCTATATATGTTTGATGTCTTAAGGTGTCATGATTAACACAGCCTGCTTGGATTATTTACGGCCCCAAATGCTAAGGAGTCTAATAGCAGATAAAAAGTGTCTGGCAGTAATCGCTCCAATGCATTATTTCTCTTGCCTTTAGCAGGATATTTAAAGAATCCAACACCAGGGATCAAATCATTACCAGATTATAAAGTGGGTGTAAGCCAACTTTTAGATGCTTTTCTGGCTCAAATGTTCAGGGAAGTTTTTTTTTGAAGATGTTTCCTTTGGGTTAGAACTTTCCTTAGATGATATTCTTTCATGGCATCTCACACGGCTTTGAAATGCTATATATGGCACAGAGCCTTACATGAAAAAATGCTTAGTGTCACAGTTTCAAGATATATTACTGCACGTTTTTAAGAATCAAAGAATAATTACTGTAATTCACTAAATCTTTTCATAATAATGAAGGATGTCTGACTAGACTTTAAAAAGACTTTTAAAAAGAACAAAGACAAAAAGAGCAAACAGGATAGAGAAAAAAGGAAGTCTATAATACCTGGAGAACGTCTCGGTTACGTATGTAAACCTCGCTCCCTGAAGGAAGGAACAGAGACGTGACAAATCGGGATCTCGCCAGAAAGTCCAATCTACTTCGAGTGTAACAAAACAAGCCAATGGGCATTGGTATGCACCGATTGCATCCAGTTGCAACTGATCACTGTGTGAGTATAAGTGAGCAGCTGGTGCATGCATCATTTATGTTTTCGCTGAGGAGCCGAGCTAGGCCCAGCAGCTCAGCTGAGGTACAGCGGCTGTAGCGACATGACATGACATCTTCGTTCCCTCCTTCAGGGATGAGGCTTACATACGTAACCGAGACGTTCCCTTTCAGTCGGTCACTATGAGTCACGTCTGTGACCGACAAATCAGAATCCCTACCAAAGCGCCATGGGCCTCCTGATCCTTCCTTTAAGGCAGACGATAGGACAGGGCTCTACACAGAGGAGGTCACTACTGCTGTTCCTCGAGCAGCCCAACCAGTAGGACTGGATACCACTGGGAAAGCGTGCCCTTCCACCGGATACACATATGGGATCCCAACAGGGTCACTTATATGGGCACTAGCCTGACAGTAGCTTTCAAGAATTCATTAGCTGAAAGGCCTGGCGCCAAATGTTCCACCACATCTGAACGCTGGAGTGCAGGAGGACTCAACAGGGTTTGCCCAGACAGGGAGCTCTCTGGAGAAAAGTCATAAGGACACCACATGCCTGAACAGGGCCTGTTGGTGCCACTACCCGTTTGAGGTGAGAACACAGGAGGAAACCGACACGCAAGCTATAGAACCTAGCAAACGTGTTAGGAGTCGCCCAGCCCACAGCTCTACAGATGTCTGCTAGTGAGGCACCACGAGCCAGCACCCAGGATTATGCGACACCTCTAGTGGAGTGTGCACCTAACCTGAGTTAGCAGGGCACACCTTGTGCTTCATAAGCCAAGGTGATGGTATCCACTAACCAGTGGGCAATCCTCTGCTTGGAGACAGCCTTCCCTTTCTGCTGTCCTCCATAACAAAGAGCTGTTCTGAGGTCCTGAAGCTCTGAGTTCTATCCACGTACTGTCGCAATTCAGGACAGAGCAAGGCTAGGGCTGAGTCTGCCTCCAGACTGGGGCAGTGCTTGCAGGATCACCACCTGATCCCTTAAGGGAGTGGTAGGAACCTTGGGCACATAGCCGGGTTGGGGTCTCGGTGTTGCACTGGAGTCAGCCAGCCTGAATTCAAGGCACAGTTCGTTGACTGAAAATGCCTGCAGGTCCCCCACCCTCTTGATCGAGGCCAATGCAGTCAGGAGTACAGTTTTCATAGAGAGAAACTTCAGCTCAACTGACTGCAAGGGCTCGAAGGGGGCAGTTTGTAGGGCTCTCAACACCAATGCCAAATCCCAAGAGGGGAGGGACGGAGGGAGGCATAGTTGGATTTAATCTCCTGGCCCCCCTAAGAAACCTGATGACCAGATTGTGCTTTCCCACTGATCTTCCCTCTATGGGGTCGTGATGGGCGGAAATAGCAGCAATGTAAACCTTAAGGGTGGAAGGGGACAGCCTATGCTCCAACCCTTGCTGCAAGAAGGAGCTCTGATCGAGCACTTCCGGGGGTCCTCACTGTGAGAGGAACACCATTCGACAAACAGGTTCCACTTCAACGCATAGGCCCGTCTAGTGGACGTGCTCATGATGAAGTGATAGTGAGAGCTACCTCCTGGGGTAGGTCACCTAGAACCTCCGCGTCAGTGTCTGTGCTAGAAGGCTCACTGGGGGAAACTGGGGCCAGCTGTGTGCCAGTGCATCTGTGCTGAGCGTTGCCTCGGTTAGGGAATAGAACCACTGGCAATGGGTGGTTTCTGGAGATGCAAACAGGTCTACCTGTGCAGCTCCGAACCGTCTCCAGATAAGCTGGACCACCTGGGGATGGAGTCTCCACTCTCCAGGAAGTGCTGCTCGAGACAGCTCATTGGCTGCCCGATTGAAAACTGCTGGAATGTGGATGGCACGAAGGGACCTCAGATACTTCTGACTCTAGAGAAGGAGGTGACGGGCGAGTTGTGAAATGCGCCGGGAGCGTAAACCGCCTTGCCGGTTTATATATACGCAACGGACGCAGTATTGTCCGTGCGGACAAGAACGTCCTTGCCCTGAAGGCGCCCTTTGAGGCGGCCCAGGACCAGGCGTACTGCCATCAACTCAAGGCAATTGATATGCCAGTGCAGCTGTGGACCCGTCCATATCCCTGATACTGCATGTTCGCTGTACGTGGCACCCCAGCCCATGGCCGAGGCATCTGTAAATACCACAGCATGCCTGGACGCCTGCTCCAGGGGCACTCCCGAAGGAATGAGGGACCGGACCACGGGCTGAAGGTTCTGTGGCAGGCCGCTGTAATCTGAACCTGGTGAGCACCTCATCGTCACGCGTACCTTGGGACTCCGCTTCAGCACTGGCTCCATAGCTGTCTCAAGCGGAACTACCACCGCAGCTGCTACCATATGCCTCAAGAGCCTCTGAAAATGTTTCAGTAGGACCGCTGTTCTGCCTGATAAAGTCTTGAGGCAGTTCAGCACTGACTGAGCACGTTCCTGGGTGAGGCGTGCAGTCTGGTTGACCGAATCCAACTCCATGCCGAAAAAGGAGATCCTCTGCATTGGCACGAGTTTGCTCTTTTCTCAGTTGACCCGAAGATCCAGGTGGCTGAGGTTTCTAAGCACCAAATCCCTGTGAACACACAACTGATCGCGAGACTGTGCAAATTTGAGCCAGTCATCCCCTCAGGGGAACAAGCGCCACCTCTACGACCTTGGTAAAGACGCGAAGTGACAGGGACAGCCCGTAGTGCAGGACCTTGTACTGATTTGCATGACCCTCAAAGGCCTGGGAGGATCGAGACACGAAAGTATGCATCCTTCAGGTCGATCGCTGCAAACCAATCTTTGGGAAGGATGAATCCGAAAATATGTTTCTGCGTCAGCATCTTGAACTGCAGCTTGTGAAGTGCATGGTTCAAAACTCACAGATCCAAGACTGGTCGTAACCCACCGCCTTTCTTGGGCACAATGAAGTAGGGGCTGTAAAACCCGGACCTCATATCGGCTCTATTGCGTCCTTCACCAACAGGACCGTAATCTCCGCACGCAAGACAGGGGCATCGACAGACCTGACTGAGGTGGACTGGATGCCCCTAAACTTGGGGGGATGGCATGCAAAGTGAATCGCCTAGCCGAGTCGGATGATCCGCAGGAGCCACCGAGCCTGGAAAGGATATGATGTGCTTTAACAAGCTTTTAAAGTGCGGTGGGGAAGCGTAGTGGAACACAGGGACCCAGCCCTGGGCCTGTGACAGTCTTGCCTGTGACATGTGCAAAAAAAGTAAAAGGCCGGCCTGCGACACAAGAGCATTCAGGAACTGTACCTTCTCATGCTACTTCACATTAGCTAGACATAGCCATAGAAGGAGCTCCTGGACCATTAACGTGGACATTGCACGACCTAGAGACTGTGTGGTCACCTTCGTCGCTCGAAGCGCGAGGTCCGTCGCAGCACGAAGTTCACCGTCGTGACTTGTAGTGACCGACTTATCCTTTCCCTTTCAACTAAACATTTCATCTAAAGCATGAATGCAATGTAATTTTTTTTGTTAGCCTTGTTTTTAACGTGTTTTAACTTTAATTTAGTTTAGTTTAGTTTCATTTTATTATTTATTTCATTTAATTTTATTGAATGGAATGGAACGGAATGGACAGTATATCCTTTTGTTTTGAACCTAAATGTCATTTGACTAAATAAATAAATGGAGATGAAATAGAAATAGAACTTTTAGGTTGCCTGCAACACACACATCTTCTGTCAACGACTGACAAAAAGAGAAAGATGCTTTCTTTCCCACCCCCCCTCAGATAGTGTAGTTATCGACATCTACCAGCAGAGGCTAACTGGATCATGCTAACAAGTCAAACTCTGACTGCTTGGAAGGCACAGAAATCAATGTCAGTTCCCCATCAGCCTTTGATCTTTCCCTGGTGCCTAACCCAGATCCTCCCCTGGGAACCCAAAGAGCCTTCCGGATTGCTAGCTCATCTGCATTCAGCATTGATCACCACACAAAACCACCGACTCTGTCATCTGTCATTTAAGGTCTGGAGCACAGACTCCCCAAGGTCATCCCTGGCATGCTGACATCACTCAGAACGGCCCACAGGAATATGGCCTAATCTAATTAGACTGATTATTTCAAACTCAGATCGCTTCATCATATGGAAGGGCCCTAAAGTGTGTGCTCTACATTAGCGTGTTGTGATCCGGATTGATTATTCACTTCATGCACACAGTGGAAACATCAGAGGAAATGAACAAGTTGGAGGTTTTTTGGAAGGGTCAGGGGCTGGCTGGTTAGCATGGCCCCATTAGCCTCTGCTAGCAGATGTCATGACTACATTATATGCTTCTGAAATGCATTTTTTTCCCATCCAATATTTATATTTATATTACAAACTTTCTTTTAAATAGAAATAATATACAGAAAATGTTTTACAAGAGAATATAGAGAATTAACCTTTTTTTTTTCTTTCTTTTTTTTCTTTTTTGTTAAAGGTAATCTTACTGTAAATTATTGAAAATATTGAGAATTATTGAGAATACTGAAATTACACACACAATTTTTATGTTTTTGAAAATGACAGCAATAATGCACAGTCTATGTTTCTTCTGCCAATAATTTTGGACACTTGGACAATATGGAAAAATGTATCTACTTCCATTTCATTGCCACTTTAAATGTGTGAATTGGACTTAAATCTATCTCCAGGTAATTTGCTATTATTTATTTATTTTTACATTTTATTTATTTAGTTATTTTTGAATTCAGTGGCATTAGGCATTAATTGACTAGGCCCAGTGTCAAGTAGATGAAGGAGTAAACATTTGCTAGAAGACTAAGGTGAAAAGTCATTAGAGCTGACAAAGTAGGCTTGTTTCAGACAGTTCTCTCTTTGTCAGAAAATTAACTATTTAACTCTCCATTATTTTGTGGAGTTATTTTCAGTGCTGATTAGAGCACAGTCATTGTACGCTAATTAGACAAAACAGACTGCCACACAATACAGCTAATGAATGAAGGATATGATGTGCTTTAACAAGCTTTAGAAGTGCAAGTAAAGTCACTTTTATGTGTCCAATCTATACAATTAAAATGAATGAATGAATGTGCATGTCATTATGTAGTTGTCTGCAATGCACTTGTCAAAAGGAGGATTATCTTCAGCTGGGATGGTCCCATGACAACGAACGCAGCACGTTGTGCGTCAACAGATGTTGCTCTTTTAATGTCATAAATGTCTTTTTATTTTTGTTAGCAAAACTGTTGCACATAAACATGCATTTTATATTTTAAAATGTGTAAACATTTCTTATTTTTTTTCCCATATTTAACATTTTGTAAACCACAATCTCTAGCTGTCGCTGACCATTGTGCACACAATCACAATAGACCATCGTTCAGGTGGATGATGTAAGACATCTTCTTTTGGGCTATTGAAAAATAATATAGCTATTTACTAAATAATAGCCATTATAAAGCTTGGAAGAGCCAGGACATTTTGATTAGATTCGTCTGAAAGAAGAAAGTAATATACACCTAGGATGGCTTGAGTGTGAGTAAAACATGGGGTAATTTTTATTTTTGCGTGAACTTACCTTTAAGGTTAATGTAATATTGTATTAATGATGTTGTGGGGGTGCTTTATTTTTCTTTGCTTGTTTAATACTAATATAACATCAATTTTACTGTAGTGTTAGACTGACAGTTGGGTTTTGTTTCTTTTTCTTCTTTCAAAACAATGTTCAAGTAACAAAAGAAACTGTTAAAAAGGAAAATATGTTTTTAAGAATCACTTTGTTTAGTTGCATTGTCTTCACTTCAAACTTTTTACCTTATTTAAAGAGCTGTTTATTTAACGCAAATTACCGTTAAATACTATTATTGTTCCAACAAAGCAAAGTAAAAACAGACTGAGGTAGAAACAACACCATTGAGGAAAGAAGGTCTCTGTGTTGAAAGATGAAATTGAACACAAGTCTTCGGGGAGCACTTAAAAGGGTCTCTCTTCACTGTTTGTGCAGTTGACATTGTTCAAAAAGGTAACTTCGGTAACTTGGCATTTACTTTTCTTTGTTTGTTTTCTTTGCACTGCACTCAGACATAAAAAGATATGACTGAAGTCATCACAATGAGGAACATCAACATCAGAATTGCTTTATATATCTTTTATTTATTGACAGATGAAGCAGTCTGTAACTTCTATAATCTAAGACTTCTATAATCTGGGGAATTTAATTCAAATTGTAAAAGTTCCTCGGGGTTCTGTTCTTTTATGTGTTGCATGAGTCACCTTCATAAGAAACATAAACTCCAATATTTTTCAATTGTCCAGGACTTTATCAGTTCCCTTATCCTTTGAAAGTGGTAGTCAGTCTTCAGTGTGCTGCATGCTGCAATGAAGACTGCAGAGTAAAGTCCCTGGACTCAAACTATTTCTGTGAATATAATTCAAAACGGGAAGCTTGTCACATGACATGCATGCCATTTAGTAGCATGATGTTTAATAATTACAACAAATTGCTCGGCAAAACATTATTTGACATATGCCTTAAAATATCATCTCTCAATGAAAAGTCATTTTTGTAAGTCAATTCATTCAGATGCAGCATTTCTTTAAATTATTTGTTTAACTAAAATTATTACAACTCAAATGTTTTTTCTTAACATTTGAATAAAATGAAAACTGAAAGACTGGATGTGCCAGCACAGCTTTGGATGGCACTCCAGCTCTCCATGAATTGTGTGTGTGTTTGTGTCTGTTTTCACTCATATCAATGAACTCATGTCTCCGCCCCGCTTGTCTGTTGTCATGGTGCTTCATTGCAAGTCTCCACCCCCTGACCTAGTTTTCAGTGTATAAAGCCTCCCTATGTTTAAGTGTTTGTCACAGATCATTGTCGATGTATGTCCAATGTTTTACCATCAACCTGAGCCTTATTCAATCGTGTTCCAGTGTTCATTGTGTTCTGTCTTTTGGATTACCTGTTGCCGATTTCTGCCTGTTTCCCGGATATTCTCGCTGTCTCTTCCCCTGGACTGATTCACAGTGTTTGACCATTGCTTTGCATACGTTTCTGCCTCTGTATATGCCTCCATTGAATCTGTTTGCCGGCGATCTACTTTGCATGTTATGACTGTTATGCATGTTATGAGCTTGAATAAAACTCACTTGCACTTGAACTCAAACGCCTCACGTCCCCTTCGTGACACTCTGAGATCACACAAGCCACTATTTTATTCAAAATAGGAGATAGAGAACATAAGAAATATTTGAACAAAAACATTTTTTCATTTTATTTCAAATTTGATGCTTGCTACAGGTCTCAAAAAGGGGGGCACCAAAGGGCTGAAAAAGCAAGACAATTTCAGAAGATTCAGCTGGGAGAACATATTGCAATTATTAACTAAAGTTAAATCACATCTGGGCCCATATCCATAAAACATCTTAGTGCTAAGAATTGCTCCTAGTAACAAAATTCTAAGAAAATTATCTTGTAAAATTAAAGAAAACATGCTGGTAAAGAAATTGTTAGGAGTATGGACAAGCACATTTAAGAGACTTAAAGGTATAGTTCACCCAACAATGGAAATTTGATATTTATCTACTTAGCCGCAGGGCATCAAAGAAACAACGATTTTTAACTGTTGCAGTCTGTCAGTCATATAATGGCAGTCAGTGAGCACCACATTTTCCAAAGCAGGGATAGGCAACGTCGGTCCTGGAGTGCCGATGTCCTGCAGAGTTTAGCTACAACCTTGAAAAAAACCTACCTGCAAAGCTACAGTAATGTTCAAAATTTTAGACACTCATGCAAAAACGCTTTAAAAAATAACGGATTTAATTTGTCAATTAATTTCAATCAAATAAATATTTGGTATTACAGCTTTTGGTAAAACAGCTTCTTTTCCGAGGTACACTTGCCCATAGTTTTTTCAGGTAGCTTTCCAGGTAGGTTTTTTTCTTCATCTTGGAGACGTTGCCACAGTTCTTCTGGATTTAGTCTGTTTCAGTTTGTTCTGTTA
>JAUMHE010000063.1:1183035-1196912 GCA_032359235.1 Enteromius mattozi | reverse complement strand
AAAGTGGCACCAAAGATTGTTAACACTTGTTAAATCTAACAAATAGTTTGTGCCCGATTGGACCAAACGCTACAATTTATAAGTGCAAACACAAAAACAAGGGGCATGAAAAACATGAGTTTGCAAATCACCAGTGACATCATCAACCAACAACCACCTGATCTGCTGAGAAAAAAACAGTTAATGACAGACAAATCATAAAAGCTGTCAAAATGAACCCTTAAATATGTTTCAGTAAAATCACCAACAACAAAAAAGTGTTGTGCTTTATATTTCGGTATGTGTTGAAAAAGATAACAATAAAAGGTGACATTCTGTAGTTTTTTATTTGCAGATGTTTTTACTACACAGCATACAGAGAAATGGTGCATAGAAACCATCCTCAAATATCTTGTACGTGTAATTCACAAAATGAACCTACATCATTTTCAGATGTGAAATTAATCGCAAATGATTTTGAACTTGCAGCAAATGAATGGTTTCAACTCTTACTCGAACAAGCAAATATGCATATATCTGCTGAGGCCCTGATATGACGCTAAGCACTTTTCCACTGAGCGCTGACGTGGAGTTAAGCGTATGAACACTCTAAGAACAAATCTATGCATGCTCGCTTTATAAATAACTATGATGAACAAGATGCTCAGAGATTTTGCTAATATAATTCCAATCAAAAAATGCATTTATTATAAGAAAACTATACATTTTGGAATTGTTTTTAGAAATATGACAACATTGTCATATCTCACATAGAGATGGCATTGTGTCTGGGAATATTCATGCATAATTTAAACATGTAATTGCATGACATAAGATATAAAAATGTAACATTTTAGAAAAGACCACACCATCATGGTTTGAACTCAAAAATGAGTGAGGCAGAAAGTAAGTAATTATTAGGAAAGCTCATAGATACATGTTAACAATTTGGGCATAAAGAGAAGACTGGGCAACATCTATACATATGTCAAAGGGAAGTACAGTAGGAATGCTTAACAATGAGATGGAATCTAGAAGAATCAGCGATACAACTAGAATTAAAACAGGCCGTACTGCATTAAATTGTTCATTTTCTCATGTAGTGAGGCCTCTCCCCCGTTGACATCCATAAAAAAAAAAAAAAAGAAAAACGTACCGCCAAAGCTGCAGCGTTAGCATTAGCAGTTACACTTTTCTGGTTGCAGGCTTGCCTTCCAGTGGCTTTAGTAGCACATGGCAAGAACACAAGAACTAGAGAACTGCAAAGTAAAAGACACGAAAAACCAAAACCAGAAACCAAGAAACCAAACTCAAAAACCAATGTGATACTGATCAACAAAACAATCACCCCACATTCTTTTTAAGAAAAAAGATTAGGGATTTTTTTTTCTTTTTTTACATTGTTTAGAGCATTAAAAATAATGTGCAAAAACATTTTTAAAAAATTATATTTTATTCATAAGTCATGCTATGACCAGTTGAGGACATCAGGACTCAAAAAAAAAAACAATTAAAATTCATAAATTAACATGCATAGGCAAAAGCAATTAATTTTTTAAATCACCTATACATTTTTACTTTTTACTTTATTTTTTTTTAACCAAACTTTGTATAAAGATGATTGTAAACTATGAAATTACAAAATTATTCGATATACCATTTTTCTTTCTGCAAAATGTGTGTAAAATGTTCATAAACACGTTTTCTCATTATGTACAATGTGTATATGAACTAAATCTAATTTGCATATTAATGTATTTTGGGGCAACATATCATGAAAAAAGAAGTGTAATAATGGGAGTAATAATTGACAAGATTTTCATAATAATAAATAATATTTCACAGAATACTTAAATATTATTTATTTTCCTATTCATTTGTTATGTCTCCAAAATAAATGCATAATAAACATAATCTTCATATGAAGACATACATGAAATCAACCTCCTATTTCATAACAGAAAGTCATATTTTGATTTGAAACCCCATACAATTTTCCTGAGATGTTAATTTATGACACATAATAAAAAAAAAAATAGACATATTTAAATAATTATTGCACAATAGTTTTCATTTTTCATTAAGAGTATCACTAAATTAATTTCAGTAGAGTCTCAGAGAAATTCACTGAAATGTAATGTCCTCATTTGAGGGCGCGGGGTCTTAAGAGGTTACATTTGTTGTAGTTTACATTAAGTAATATTGTACACGTTTACCCAACTATGAAGACTTTCACTTCTGAGAACCCCAGAGATACTAAAGGTTTCGTTGTTTGAAAAATCTGCCGAACTATGAGTCAAACATATGCCTTATGTGTTTCCTGAAGTCACCAGGGATGGGCAAGTGATAAAAGTCTTGCAGGCCATGACTGAGCATATGGTAGCACATTCAGTCCCCGTTAGGAGCAGTTTATATGAAAAAAGCTAGTACCTGTCGCAGTCAGCCATGTTGATCCGGCTAAACTTGCACATCTTAACCCAGCACCTGTTATAAACGGTTTGGCATTAGAGCAGCACACACTCACCATTAGCAGTTTGAGCATTTTGCCAAGCCTGAATGACCTTGAGTGCATGTATGAGTAGATCATAGCTCTAGATTAGAGCCCCCCTGTTAAACACGGCCGTTAAAATGCATTTTTAATGCAACCTCCGAGGGCTGCATTCGTCTATAAACCTCCATTTTTTCTGCACTAAAGGACATAGCAGTGTTGCTCGGATTTCTTTACGTCAAGCAAGGTTAATTTTAGTTTGGCAATCATGAGGTCACACATTAAGGAAATTTTGAGATTGACAGAGATGTGCAGCCATGCCTGAAATAAAAGCTGAAGACAAGGTAATTCTTCTGTACGTGTTTGTTATTCCAAAGAGGGAGAATATAGAGCAAATGAGACATTTACATCAGCGCTTCTTAAAACACTTCTCCAAAATATCTGATCTTTTCTGTCCTGAGATAAACCACCAGTAGTCTAAAAATTATTTATGACTTAATAAATAATGGATAAAACATAAAATAGGATTCACTGGTTATTTTCTAAACCAGACAATATTGCCGAACAGTATTAAGGCAACCTGAAAACTGTGTTGCATTATTTAAAATAATGTCTAAGGGTACGTCCTGAGAAATCTGAGAATCAACTTAGAAATGTATTTTAAATGTCACAGTGTAGATCGGTTCAAAGCACTAGGCCAGAGAAATCCGAGACTATGCTTGAGCTTACAAGAGCTGAATCAATAAGTGAAATGATATCTTAAGGTCAGTGATATCAATGCAGGTGTCCTCTGAAGGACACCTTTATATGTCTTTTTCACATGTCCCTTTTTATCTACACTTCCATGTCTCTGTGTGTGTCACACATATGCACCTCAATGTCAAACTCTTGTGATTCTTGTACTCTAAAGTTAGAAGTCTGCTTTGTTTCTTATGCATGATAAGCTCGGTTTAATTCGGGCTAAACATTGATTTGCATTCAGAAGTATATCTGAATCAGATTTGATCTTGCATCAAAATAACATTGCGACTGCCTTTTTGTATTGCAAATAGTAGTCTTATATATGTGTTTATTTGTTCTAGTCACATGGGTTCATTTTAATTTCATTTTATGAGGAGGTAATTGCAAATGTCTCAGCTGCCTAGCCTTAATTCATTAAACCATGGACATTCTCTGTGCCTTAGCCTTCTCTAAAGCCTCCGCTATGACTCATGTATCACATAGATATGCATCTTATTATGCTTTCATTCTAGTTTTGCCAGAAGCAAATTCATAAGCAGTTGATTCAAGACCTCTATGAGAATGTTAGTGGCTGCCTCTGGTCCAGAAACCTAATATTGTACGCGACTGTGTGAAGTCTTATTGAATTATAAATACATTAAAATCATTCTTTGCTGCTAATTTTGAAAGTCTGTGGTTTATTAACCTTCCGTTTCTGCATTGTCAGAGCTCCTTAGTAATGACAACACTGACGGATTCATTATCAGTTGAACTGCGTATTGGCCAGATGGCGAAATTAAAATGGAGCTCTTCTCACGGTGACATGCACATACACACCTGATTTGCTTCACACTGATCTCACTTGAACTGTTAATAAGTTGTTTTGTGGGATCGGTTTTGTGTCTTGGTAATTGACCGTAATTGCATGGACAAGATTTCTACCATTATGCACAATTATATTTTCTAAGTACTACAATCCCAAGCTCTTACTTCTGAGTGCTATATTTAAATTTAATAAAAAAAAATAATAAAAATTTCACTTAAGATTTAAGATTAAAGTAACACTAATGGACGTGTAGTTTGCAGCTTTCATATCAAATTCTGCTGTTTTCTCAGAATTCTACTAATGTGTTTTAACACTAAATAGCTTTAATATATAATGCACACTGACATTGGACTGGGATTATTTTGTTATGCTGACTGATTCATTGAAGTAATGACACTTTACTTGCATGATGCGAAAGGAAATGTCTCATTATAAAATCTGTTGACCATTGGCAACTAAAGCTGACATGTGATTCGTGATATTTTTTTTCCCCACTCTTCTGTGAATAAACTGAGACTGAGTCCTATTTCACTGGCATACAGAGCTGCCTTAATTGACATCATGACTTCAAAATTCAGTAGTTAAGGTTGCTGTCTTGGGATTTGTTTACACTTTTTCGGGGAAATCAACCTATAAATGGATGACACAGTGTATTTACAGTTGACTCTGCATATTAAATTGGGATTAAAGGAAGTATTTTAGCACGTGAAATATTCTTCACGTCAGCATTAACCTCAATTCAAGGCCTGTGTTTTATTGGCATGCACTTGAAAAACAGCAGTTCAATGATACACTTAATTAACAATGTGCTCTGTCTTCATGCACAGTCAACTTGTCAAGGATCTTATTCAAAGTGTGTGGGTTTTATCTCATCCTGTCTTATCACTGCTTTGTTCTTGATCTTCGCGTTTAACCCCAGGTTCATCTTGAAGGGACAGTCCCTGCAATCAGTCTTCTGTACTCAGCTCAATGACAAACAAACTTTATGCACTGTTTTTATGAATTGCTAATAGCTTTGTCAAATTGAAATGCTAATAACTTTGTAGGCATGCTACATTTTGCATCAAATTTAAATTAAGCAATAAACTTGTGGATTATGAATACAGTCATGGCTAAAGGGCATTGCTAGGCGCAATACACATGTGGGAAAAACCCCTTTAGCACTGAGTACTCACATGCTTTCAATATGGCCCTCAGGGCCTTATTGCTGTTTAAAACAGGTAAAACATGACATAAATATTGAAGACACAAACATTTTATACATGTAAACAAAAAAACTGAACAGCTTTGTGCATTTATACAGAGGCTTTTATCTAAGCTTACATTGCATTCAATATTATATGCATTCCCTGGGAATCAAACCTTGACTCTAGTGTTGCTGGCAGCACTCTCTGAGCTACAGGAATGATTGTATTGGTGTAAAAGAGTTATTATTCAGGATAAAACAGTGTGTTCTGGTCCTTGCATATGATTAGTCAAGCATTGGTCATACCAAGAGTGCTGAAATAACAGCACTGGGAATCTTTACTGTTTAAAAATGACTCATCTTGTTATTGTGCTCCTTCCAGGCAGACTGTCAGTCTGTGCGTCATGTTACATTTTTATGTCAGTTGCGGCAAGCAGCTGTCTTCATGAGTGACTCAGTATTTAAATGCTTCATTCAGAAATGCTGATTCATGCAGGAGTTAATCGACTGACTTTATTTGTTGATTTATTCTTCAGCTGATGTGTAATGATGGAATTGAACCCACAATATAACATTGGTGCAACACACTCTCAAGGCAGTTTGTAACTATTTTAATTTAAATTCATATGGATTTGTATGATCTCATTTCCACATTTTTGTATGATGAGACCTATTAGTTGTTAAGGTTTCCATATGAACCACATGTTTTCTCATGAGACTAGGTTGATTCATTTTGCGTTTGATTTGTGATGTCACTTGTTTGTTTATCACTTAAATATTTAAGTAAAGTTTTAATTTTAGCATTTAATTTACCATTTGAGCATCCATTTTGAGAATTTGATTTAGTGTCCCTTGTCTTCCTTGTTCACTCGTTTCGTTTTGTATTCTATTCCAAGTTTTTGATTTAATAAATGTTTCATCGTTTTCACTCTCGTCTCCTCGCTTCCTCACTCCCTTCACCGCACCATTCACCAGTCAGCCATCGTGACAGAACATCTGACCACCAAATAGGAGATGGAGTTTGCTGCTAAATTCAGCGCGCTGGTCCTTCGCAACCTACATTTCTTTGATTATGCGGAGGAATTCTATGAACAGGCAAAAGAGACCGACTTCGGTGATGTCGCCCTCATCGTGGCATTCCGCATTGGCGCCGGCTATCACCGCCCCGTGGATCTCCCGGACACCACGGGGCTGAACTTGGAGGTGGCGATATACTCATGCCTGGGATGGGTTCGGGCCCAGGAGGAGAGATCGCTCCGATCCACCGCCAAAGCGCCGCTTGATTTCCATGCAGCCGGAGAATGCCGCACAAGCCGTGCAGCAAACAGAAGACATCTCCGCGGATTACGTTCCGTACCCGCGAGCAAAAGCGCCGATCCAGAGTCCCACGGATTCCTGTCCGCGATTTCCAGATCTGGTTCCAGAATGTCGGCCAGGAGAGACGATCCAGTCACCAGCGGATTCCGGTCTGCAGTTTCCCACTCTAGGATATGATGAGCCGATCCAGTCACTCGCAGATTTCAGTCCGCAGTTTCCTAGTCCGGATCCAGAGTGTTGGTCAGGGATGCCAACCCTGACTCCCGCGGATTGTAGTCCGCAGTTATCGGGTCCCAGCCCCGAATCACGGGCAGGAGAGCCGTTGTCATGTCCGGTGTCCGAATCACAGCCATGAGAGGCGTTGTCGGGTCTTAGCCCCGAATCAGGGCCTCAGAAATCCCCAGACTGCTCCTCCCTAATAACACCATACGACCCAGGGCCGGCACAGGCGGGAGACCTCCCCAATAATTATTTTGGGGGGGGTAGATGTACCTGGGTCCTGATGGGGAGAAGTGGGATGGGGATAGAGCCAGGGCAGCCTGAGGCTCCAGATCTGCTGTGGCCGCCCAAGGGTCCAGCGTTATGTAACGTTGTCTGTCTGGTCTTGTTTCATGTCTTGTCTTTCTGTTTTGGTTTCGGTTTGAGTTTTCACGTGTCATGACCTTATTTGGAGTTTCCTGTCTGTGTAATTATTAGTTGATTTCATCCCAGTCGTGTTTCACAGGTGTTCCCAGTTTCCCTCTTGTTTCCTTGTGTACTTAATCCGTGTCTTTTTAGTTCTCCCCTGTCGGATGTTAATGTTGACATGTCCCTTGTCTTCCTTGTTCACTCGTTTTGTTTTGTATTCTATTCCAAGTTTTTGATTTAATAAATGCTTCATCTCCTCACTTCCTCACTCCTTTCACCGCACCATTCACCAGTTAGCCATCGTGACAAAAAAAAAATAAACAAACATTTTTTTTTTAACTGTTATATTGACCGATCGGTATCAATAAATTATGATTACATACAGTTTCATGATTTTATTTGCAGCATATACTCTCTTTCTATTTTACATGAAATCCAGCATGTTTGATACTTCACATGTTTTAGCTATGTGCTGAATTTAGCTCTTCATTAACATGGCACAGGGTCCTGTCATCAGACGGCGTGTGTACTAGCTCAAATGGATTGCATAGCAAAGCTTGATTGCCTAATTTGAGACAGTAATAGCCTTGAGATACCCCTCACCTGATCCTCTATCCGATAATCAGCGCTTCCGCGGTAACACACACACACACACACACACACATCCACCCCCAGTCTCTGCTTGAATGGACGAACACTCCCTATCCCCACAGGAACAGGTAAATCAACCTCAAAGCTGAGATGTGAGAAGCCTTGGATATTTGAACCAGCATATGTAAATGACAAGCTATTTTTAGACTCTAGAGTCTTCACACAAAGTAATTCAGGCCCAGAATGTCTCTGTGTGTATGTGTGGTGAAAAGTAAGCAGTCTACATCAGTGTTGAGTGCCAGTTCGGCTAAACAGATATCAGTGATGTGCAACCCTTTTAAAAGCTACTGAAGTAAAACACTGAAGGAATTGCTTGCAGATCTTCGCTGCCCTTTCTCCACCGAGCCCGTAGTGTCTGACAGCTCTTTACTCGTTCACTGCACACGAGTGCCACTTCTTTTTCTCCATCTCTAGTTTGTCTTTTCTTATTAAGACGAAGCATGTTTGTATCACACCAAATGCTCCTGCATATCATTGATCCCAGCCGACAATGCCCGCTCTAAGTCACTTCTGAATGAGAAGATGGATGGCTACGGCGAGGTTAGCCATCTATGGTATTGATGCCAGTGCGGGGACTGAAATTGTAGCAAGGCTTTTCACAATCTTCACAACACAATCCAACAGGGAAATTCCACTGTTTTTTGATATCAGGCTTATTTTATCTGTATCGACTCCTGCTGACAGGCTGTGTTGTTTTCGGACAGGGATTCCTCATATTGATATCATGGGGAGCTCTCTTAAACTGTCTTGAAATCATTTAGCCGTTTATTGTTCCTTCATTTCTGGGGCATGTCCCACAACTTGAGGGGGAAAAAAGAAGCCACTGAGTGCTTTAAATAGTACTTTCTTTGGATGTTTACAACAGCACAATGGTGCCTAGAGGAAACAGTTATTGCTCTTTTATTTTATTGTTCTTTCATCTTCCATTTTAGGTTCACTTGTTCCAAATTTCTGCTTTCTCTGCTTCTGGGACACAAGAGCACTCTAGGACTCCACAAACAGTCCCAGTGGGGGGTCAAGGCTCCTTTAAAGACCCAACCAGGAATAACAAGTCATATTCTTTGGCTAAGAAAAAAAATAGTGAGGTTATAGTTATGTCTAATGCGTAAGAATTTAAGAATGAGCTTTGCCATGTAATTTTCTCATGAAATCTCTGCATATCGACACAAATAAGATAACTGCTGATAGTGAATGTATAGAGCTCTAAAGGGTAATAATTTAATGTGATGTAGTGACACATGTTTCATATACTTAATTACCAGTAATATTAATACGAGTGAATTATGCATAATTACAATCAACTAACCCTAAACCAAGCCCCAGTCCTGACCTTAACTCTATAGTAATTGCATGTTGTTATTTATTCTCACTCAGTGTAATTACACTGTAACATCATCACCCTAAAATAAAATATAACCACCAAAGTGAGAAACCTTAGACCATTTGGTCTATGAACTATATCTATCTATCTATCTATCTAAAGTGAACGTGAAAGTGAAGTGACTTGTGGCCAGGTATGGAGACCCATACTTGGAATTCGTGCTCTGCATTTAACCCATCCAAGTGCACACACACACCGCAGTGAACACACACACAAACCGTGAACACACACCCGGACTAGTGGGCAGCCAATGCTTGCTCAAGGGTCTCACCTCAGTTGTGGTATTGAAGGTGGAGAGAGTTCTGGATATTCACTCCCCCCACCTACAATCCCTGCCGGGCCTAGGACTCAAACCCGTGACCCTCAGGTTACATGTCCAACTCCCTATCCATTAGGCCAGGACTGCCCCTATCTATCTATTTATCTATCTATCTATCTATCTATCTGTCCGTCCGTCCGTCCGTCCGTCCGTCCGTCCGTCCATCTGTCTGTCTATCTCTGTCTCTGCCTGTCTGTCTGTATATCTGTCTGTCTCTGTCTGTCTGTCATGGTCATCCAAAGCATTTTTTTTTTCATATAGTGCACACTGATGTTGATGTGTTATGTCCCTCAAACCTTGGAACTTTTCAAGCACAGACACGTTCATGGTATGCCATATACACACTTCTGGAACTGCCTATTCAATAGCGTTCTTTCTGACACGTAAGCTTCTTTACTTCCATATTTAAAGTTCTATCTTAAAACTGCAGCGTAATGTAGCCCCGGTCACATCACATATTTCCCAGGGCTCAGACGTGTTTTGAAAAGCAGAAGCCTCACAGTCTGTCTCTGTCTGTTCGTCTGTCAGTCTGAGCTGAGTCTCATTTACTTTGGTCAGCATCACAGCTTTAGCATATCACCTTGATATGTAATTTCCCTACAGAGAGCAGGAAGCGAGAGATGCTAGCTTGAAAATTCAGAGGTCAGATTTAGTTCACAGTCAGAAAATGGGTTGTTTAAGTGTGAAAACAACAACTGTTGTTACCTCTTTTCCACGCTTTTCACTTTTTTATGGCGTCTGCCTGCCTGGTGTGAATAACTGGTCATATGAAATTTGGTTACTTGTCTTTTTTTCCATAATTTCCTTTCACTCCTTTCCATTGTCACACTGACATATGATTAATGCAGCTGTTCCTACATTGTCAAGCAACTTTTTATAAAAAATTGCTGGAATAATGGATCTGTAATTAAGCTGTAAAATGACCCTTTTGTGAAGCTCAGAGCATTGTGATTACATGTCATAGGAGGTCCATTGTTACCCAAATTGAAAGTTCTGATTAGCACTCAGTGAACAGTCTTTCTTTCTTTCTTTCTTTCTTTCTTTCTTTCATTGATAAAGGTTAGGGGCAATTTATCAATGCATGTTTAAGAAAAAAAAAAAAAACATACCAAATCTTAAAGTAAATGTATTTCTTTAATCAGTCTGATATATATTTTAACATTATGCTTTGACAAGTCATGCTTATATGACAAGTCAGTCATTACCTGAGTCAACTGGGTCAGAAAACCGAACCAAAAACCAATTTTACAGAAATACACAGTCTGTATAATTTTTATGTGATGATTACAATAAATTAAAACACTATAATATGTAAATGTGGAGAAAAGAAAGGCTCACCTTTCCTTTGTGTACTTTTATAGTTCAGGTACTGTTATCATATCAAAATCCACAAAAGGAAGTACTGTAGAGTGGGAGTATAATACAGTCTGAGAGGTGTGTGTTTATGTTTTTATATCAATATGAACTTTGTCTGTGTAAACACACATCAGCAATAAATAAAGAGGATATGTAAAATACATATTTTAAATGCACAGTAACATCAGCAAAATACAGCAGATTTTCTCTGGATCGGTGTTATTCACTGGCCAATTTCAGCATAACATGCATGAACCCACATTTCTGCTGACCTAGAGGAAGCAGTATTGTTTATGGAGACAGGAACATTGCAGGTTTTTTTCTTCATATTCCTACTCAACCAGACCCTGAAACTGCAAAATATGTTTTAGAGGAGCTAATTGTTTTATTGTGATATGATGTTCTCTTAAGTAAGAAAGTAAGTAAATAAGTAAAAATGCCTGCATGTATAAATAAAGTGTTACTGAAACTTTCTGATATTTTAGGAGGAAGAAGAGCACTGCTTTGTGCACAGATCTAATATGGGAACAATAAGTGAATAATACTTGTTTTTTATATTAATTTGTTCATTCATTCATTCATTCATAAATAATGCGTTATATAAATAAAATATACATAATTGTGTTATTAATTTGTAAATAATGATTTAATTAAGTCATATAATCATTTCAAATGATTGCTAATCAGAATAATGAACATTTTTATTTATATTACTATCCATAGATTAAATAAAATACTCTTTATAATGATAAATGGCCTAGACATGTAGGATATGATTCTTGCATACTTTATATTGAAACTTATAAACTTTATATTACAATTATTATATACGTTATGTTAAAATTCAATAGATCTGCATTTATTGTCTCACCTCATCATAATTCATATTTCAAAGTATCATTTTATCATTAAACCATTGGACCTCTTTGCATATAGAGTGTATGTTTAAAATTAGAACACTTTAGGACATATAAAACCAGTATTTAATAGTTTAATAAGGGCACACAGCCCCTTCTGCAACAATCATTACAATAAATTTAAAACATTTCACTAAATGCTCAAACATTGTTTTCACTTATTAAATAATGAGCAGAACTGATGTTTATCTGTCAGAAATTTTCATGGAGGAACAGCTGTTTCAAATCAGATTGCAGACCTACATCTGTTGACTGAAATTGATTCACCAGTATTTAATATTGTTTTAGTAACACTGGCTAGACATGAGCCATATGCCATTAGATTGTTATGGAATAGCCCACCTCTGAAAAACCACGGGTATTACCTTCAGTTGCATTGGTGATTAGTTAACTTGCAGTAATTTGCTTAATTGTGGTCCTCAGTAATGAGATAATAGAGACATACAAAAGAGAGGTCTCTAAACAGTGCTGACCTCAAAAGAGCTGCTAATAAAGAATGCCGTTTGTAAAACAAAACTGACACAGGTGAAACATCATTTATTATTTGGCTAAAATCTACAAAAGTAACAATGGTGAGTGAGTCTGAAGTAAAATTATAAGCAACATTGTACATCAACAGATGTGCATTTGCATTTGTTGACTTATAGATTATGTTCCTTACCAATATGTCGTAATGGTGTGCAGGTGTAATATCCTCCTATTGAAAACTGCATCCATTATCATATTCATGTTCAGCTAGCAAAGTGGATAAGGGAGGTAAGAATAGCTTCAACAGTTTTGTTTTTTCTTACATAAGCTATGTATTACAACTTCAGTGAGATGCTTATATGCCTGTCCCTGATTTGAGTAAATGCTAGTTATTAGAAGCTTTAAGGTTATTACATTTCTATATATTTATTTAGCTCATACAATGTTATCTTTCCTCTCACATGCCTCCGCAAGTGTCTCCTCTTTTGCAGAGATGTTTCTACCTGCCCTCTCTTACACAACATGTGACCTTTCAAAACTTCCAGTAGATTTTTTTTTTTTTTTTTTTTTTTGCTTTCACAGTATCTGTCTTGTGGACTGGTAAAGAAGAGAACACATTTCCTGGCAATTATTTTTTTAAAATAGTGAAAGTGACTTAAGATTAGGTCCCTCAGGTTTCAAAATGTATAGCACTGTATAAACATTGTTTGTTTGGGCATCCTGACCAGTCTGTCACAGCAACACAAGTTGGGGGTGAGGCTATATGTGTTTTTCCAAAGTAGCATTTTAATGCAATTCAAATTGTATTATTATTGCAAAAATAAAAATACAAATAAATAAATGAATGAATGAATGAAACATACTTATTAATTTTGCAACGTGGGGGAACTATTTATTTTAAAAGTTTACTGTTACTATTATTATTATTATTACTACTGCTACTAGGTCAATTTGAACCATGCACACTATTTATTTATTCATTTAATTACTAGAAATTGGACATTGTAGGATTTTTTTTTTTTTTTTTTTGGTTTTATCCTATTCTTGGTAAAGATACAGACTTCCATTTTTCTTGTATATTATATCTGCTTGACTCCTGACTAGACTGGTAGTGTCACATTAAGTCTTTGGATTATATTTTCCTCTTCTTCTTTTTCTTTATATTAGTAGCACAGGATTTCCTATTTTTGTAATTCAAAAGAAAAAGTTTCACCCACAAATGAATACTCTGTTAGGTAGATCATGATGTGCATCACAAATTGATGTTGTTCAGCTTCCAATATTAGGAAAATGCACAGATGGATCCATCCCTCATACAGAAAGACATGCTCTACTGCCTCTCATAGATGAGGTTATTAGTCCTTAGCAGAAACACACTCACACAATCACTCACTCACACACACACACTTCTCATAATCAACATCGAGGATGATGGGGATAAAGCATTTATTAACACAGGGCTGAACGAAGATGATGTGCAATATTATTCATCAACAGGGTACATTCTGCTGTGTTTGATGGACAGTGTGGAAATTTCTTATCACAGCTAAGAGTACTAGAAAACAGTTTTGTTTTGTTTTTGTGTTTTGCTCAGATGTCATAATTTACTTACATCCATGTCGTTCCAAACCTGCATGATGTC
>JAUMHE010000063.1:1160126-1171695 GCA_032359235.1 Enteromius mattozi | reverse complement strand
TACATTTTGATTAATTACCATTACAAAAATCTCTCTTAAACATTTGCTCATTCTGTGTATTTGTATCTTTAAAATAGTTTAAAACAACTTTGTCACAAAAACTTAAAGCCTAGAGGAGTAATGATTTCAAATTTGATTTCAAACCGAACTGAATTTACAAAAAAAAAAAAAAGACTAATAAAATTATAAAGCAAATGGCCTCAATTTAGTTGAGGTGTTCAAAGAATGCCAACAGAAGTGATTTAATAGTAATTTATATTGCTTTAGATAAATGACATATCAAATGGCTTTGACCTAATGTCTGTACAATGTAGTGATGCAGTTAGACAGATTGGGATATTTAGGAAAGAGTGAGAAACAGCACCTGTATATTCATGCACGCAACATAGTGCTCGTTGGCTTAAAGCAGCAATATTTAACTTTTTCTTTGTTTAAAATTTGCAAAATGTATATGATGAGCGCGTACATCATGAATTCTGCTTTCAAGCTGCCGATCTGTCTTAACCCGAATCTCTACGGTACACTTGTGCTTATATTCGAACTATTGTATCCTGTCAAGTCGTCACCGCTGCGGAGTAACACATACCTGCATGAATCGCCATAGACATAAACATGGAGAAGTAGCTCCGGTTAGAATGTTCTTCGTCAGCTTTTCCTGGTTTAGATATCATTGCTTTTATGGGTCCGTTTACGATTGGATATCTTTATTGGCTACTGAAATGCATTAAAGGTTTGAATATCAATTAAAAATGTGGGCATACTCGGTAACGAACTATGATTTAAAAGTAACAAAGTAGATTATTTTGCTAAATTTATACTTAAGTACAAGTAAAAGTACAGCTTTAAAAATATACTCAAAAAAGTACAAGTACTTTTCTACTTATTTTCGAGATATAAAGTTGTGACTTATAAAGTCAGAATTGTGAGAACATATCAGTCTTTTTCTGCTCAAAACTGGACTTTATATCTCACAATTCTGACTTTATATAATGCAATTCTGACTTTTTTCACTTAATTTCAACTTTGTATCTCACAATTATGTCTTTATAACTTAAAATTGTGAGTTTACATAGAGTTTGTATCATGTAATTCTGAGAAACAAAATCAGAATTGTGAGATAAAAAGTCGCGATAACTTTAAGTTTTTTATTCAGGTCGCAGAAACGGCCTTTACAATAAGGTGTCATTTGTTAACATTAGTTAATGTAGTAATTATCATCAGTATTTGTTCATCTTTGTTAACATTAGTTCATAAAATTCATGCAACTATTCATTGTTCATGTTAGCTCACAGTGCATTAACTAATTTTAACGAACACAACTTGTGATTTTAATAATGCATTAGAAAATGCGGACATTTGTGTTAAAAAAGATTAATAAATGCTGTAGAAGTATTGTTCATTATTAGATCATGTTAACTAGCTAATGAACCTTATTGTAAAGTGTGACCCAAATTTGTTGGCCAACTTGATGTCTGCTATGTATTTTAAAGCAAAACTTGAGATGCAGTAGTCTAACTGATCTATTCTGATCACATAATGCATTTATCATTTAGAGCTATCTTATAAGATGTACTGCATACAGAGGTGGGTTGCATGTACTAAAAGTAAACTTGTCTTGCGTGACTGCACGAAGGTACAGATGAGATTTGTGCAGCCCATGTTCCCCTTTCAGCAATAAAACTGATACAGCGTGAATAAAAGGTGGGGGAAATCATGACTGGAGAGTTGGATACGTGGCTGCAGTTGTCAAAGAGCTGCAGTGAAAACACATTATGATGTCTCGTGGGACCAAACCCTCCACTGCCTCGCCTTTCATAATAGCGAAAAGCTTGTTATTGCCTCTGTGGAGCCAGCCAAGTATTTTCATTTATTTATTTTTTAACATCCCCTTCCCCGCCTCCTCTCTCCACCATCCTCTCCACCGGCGTGACTCTATCCGTGAGCATTATAGAGGTTTCAGCACTGGAAACTCTGTCCAACTCTGGATATACTCTTTGATATTGCTTTGTGATATAGTTTAAGAGCCTTGGACTTTTGGAAATGGTGGCACATTTTCTTTATTTCCTTGTTCTTGTTTTGTGGATGCCAGGAAAACAATAGGTCATTGTAACAGATTCCCAGTCAAATATAAATAAGCGACTACACAGTGCCTAAACAAACAAGATACACTTACTTATTGATGCTTACAGCTACTTCAGTCACCATAATGATTCAAGTGTCCCCTGTGCTTCAGTGACAGCACGGTATGGGTAAAACCTGATAATCATCAAACATTATTTGAGATAATCTATCGCTTAAACTGAAGCAAGAAAACATAACTGTTTATAAAATGTTAACTTAAATAGTGTCTCAAATTCGATTGATTAGTAACAGCATCATATAACTACTTTTATATATTAAAATTTCCTCATTTCCAGATTTGATAAAAGGGAAATTGGTCTTCCAGAATTTTCAGTAATTCATGCCAGTTCTTTTCAATAGTGCTTATTTGCATATCTGTTGCATTTGTTACATTTCTTTATGTACACAAGATAATTTCTGTACACTCCTTGAGCTGGGTCATACTGAGCTGCTGAACCTTTCCTGCCAATGTCCACTGATGGTTTGTCTCTCAGCCTCTTGTACAATCTGCTCAGGATTATGTTCCCAAACATGCTGAGTCTTGTGGTCCAACTAGCATAAGACCATCAGCTCCATTTGCCCATGATCTCCACAACAAGCACAGTATGGATGCTCAGATAACAGACTGCAGGGGCTCACATGCACCAGAGCAGAGATGATAGGCAGAGTCTAACTCACTTATGCTGATGGGATTTACCGTTCAGTCAAAAACAGTCCTTGTGCTTGTCTGTCACGATTATGTTTGCAGAAAGTTTGCAAAGTAATTTGTATTTAAATGGATACATTCCTAATGGATAAATACTATAAATGTGCTGCTTTGCACACAAACCTTATCTGTTTCCTATTATTATTTAATTTCATCATTTCATTTCATTTTATTTGTACACATTTAAAAAAAATAAATAAAAAAATATGAAAAAAAAATCTCTCTCTCTGTATATNNNNTATATATATATATATATTTTTTTTTTTTTTTTTTTTTTAATTTTATTTTTCCATTATTTGACACCAGATGGGAACTGTGACTGTGGAAAGATTATATAACAAAAAAGTTATGCAACAGTATATTGTAGGCGAGGGTCTATTTTATGACAGGAACCTTATTACAATGTTTCTTATTAAAAACTTTGCATTAGGTCATGTTACGTCAAAACAAAGCCAAACAAAACAAAAAAAAAAAAAACATGACCTTACTGCAATCATCCATGACACCCAGGTTTTTTTAACGTTTGCAAATCAGTTTTGAATGAAATCTGTTTCCTGTCCTGGAGGGCAACACACTGAACTGGTTTTGTATTAAACCAGCATCTGCAGTTTTGATAATAGGAAATAACAGCTGCAATCTTGCTCAAGGCTTTCTGCAATACTCATTTGTTTTCATCATTCTTCATCAAACTAATATTGCCACCAAACAATCCAAAGGGCTCGGAAAAGAACTGTTCACACAGTAGGAAATTAAAAACATTTTTTATGCAAACATATTGAGATTCCCACAGTTCTAAAATAGAGCTGAATTGAGACAAATGCAGGATGATGGGGACATTTGTTTTTAGGCTTGAATTTATAAATGGGTTGCTGATATCGCAGCAATAAACTATTTTTTGTAAAATCAACAAGAAATAGAAACACATAACTGGTTTATATCTGAGGGACACTGAGTTAGGCATATTTCACATCACACATGTACTAACATCACGGTTAGAACATTAAGTATGTAATTTAATATTGCCCTTAAATTATCTACCTGGTCTCATGGCAATGCACTTTTTAGCGAGACACAAAATACGTACCAATATGTACATATCACTGCAGTTTTTAAAATAAATGAACACTAGAGGCAGTAAAACTTTGACACCTTTTATTTCCTTTCACACAAATTTACAGAGTTTTATGAATATGTTGGGAGATTTGAAAACTGATGCTTTTGAATGTTAGCATCACACATATCCTGCTTCATATCTATGGGTCATCATAGACAGTAGGTTTGTTCAGTAGCTCACGGAGTACAGAGATGTACTTGAGAGATGACGATATTTCAGTTCTGAACAGCTGCAATACATACCTATATCAACGTAATAAAATGTGCCAGGGTTCACATATTGAGCCTGTGTTTTATCACCACACATTGGACATTTCTCTTTGAAACTGTGGCGAAATGTGCAGTATACGGCATGTAAAAACAATATAAATATGTGCTGCTGTAAAACAGGCCTTAAGCTGATACCTTGTGTAAAAGTTATGGAAGCCGACTGTAGCAGCTCTAGGTCTTCACGGCAAAGGGGCCCTGAAAAGTCTACCATGTCCAATTGCAGCTTTGATAGACTTTGTGGCGGGAGAATTTCAATTGTGTAATTTCCTCAGAAGCAGTTTTTTGCGCAACTTTCCGATTTTCTAGGGAGTGAGAACAAGCTAGTATGAAATGGGATTAGTATTAGAGACAATTTCTCTGACAAAGCCATTCACTTTCTTGTTCTGTCGGAGTTGGCTCTAGCTCAGGGATGAGGCTCGTATAGACCAATGTGATAAAGAGCTCTCCATCTTGCCTGCTTTTGTCCTGCACTATAGGCTGACGCAAGGCGCTTTCTAAAGGTCATTTTATCGACTGAACACAACTGCATTTTGAGAAGTGGGAAGAAACTACACAGTTTTTAGCTCCTTGGCTTTGTAGGGGGGAAAAAATATCTCATGGGTTCAAAGTGAATTTATTGTGTCTCAACAAATCAATAATTAAAAATGATTAATCATCTTTATGTTTGGCACATTTCAAAGGCTTAAATTATACCCTATGTGTGTATGTGTGTAAAAAAAAAAAAAAACTTCTCTAAAATCCTAACTAATTTGTGCAGTAGCTTTCCAATATCATGCTAAGTGAGATGAAAGATGAGGTTAAGCAGTCTTTCACACATTAGGTATTTTGAGAAGTTGAGTATTTAACACATTCTCCTAATATCATATGCATTCACACATATAGTTATGTTGTTTAATTAATGAAACCAGAGCTGAAAACCAGAAACTAAAAACCAGAAACTTTTTTTTTGTTTACAAATTGTCATGCCAAACCAAAACCTTTTTATAGCCTTAAAGCTACATTTTAGACATGCGCTCTAAAATAATTCTATAAATATGTACTGTATTAATATAAAGGAATTTTCCTGTACCTATTTTTACCTGTATTGTGTGTTTTTATCTGTATAGTGTTGTGTTTTAAGGCTTAATGCAAATATCTATGAAATTAATGGGTAATATCTTGTTATATATTGTATTATGTATTTATTTCTTTATTTTTTTCCGCTGTATCTGGTTAAATAACCTTTATTTATCAGAGATGCTGCTTACAAAGCTACGAGAATACGTTTTGTGCATGAAGAAAAACAAATAAAATAAAATAATGTCATTCAACAATTTAACTTTTCCACGTCATCCTAGCGCCTTTTGGAGAGTATCATATACATAAACATATGCTCAACACTGTTATGTTGTTTATGTTCAGACGTAAACAATGTAAACAATATCTCAAAGTGCATATGTTGCATAGGTTTATGTATGTGAGACAATTGTTAAATAAAGCTGTTAGTTTCTTTCTTTGTGCACAAAAAGTATTCTCGTAGATTTGTAAAATTACGGTTGATCCACTGATGTCACGTGGATTATTTTAATTATGTCCGTGCTATGTTTCTGAACTTTTAGGATCCTTGCTGTCTATGAAAGGCTCAGAGAGGTCTTGGAATTCATCAAAAATATCTTCATCTGTGTTGCGTTGTCTTACAGGTTAGGAACTACATGAAGGTGAGCAATTAAAACATTTTGGGTCAACTATCCCTTTAAATGGTCATCATATTTAAGTACAAAAATGTTCCTCACTTGTTTTAAGCATCCTCAAGAAATGTACTATTTCTTATTTCATAACAGACATTTAATTATTTATTTTAATGTGGCAGCACTCTTATCAGTAGTCCTGTTGCTCATTTGTCAGTGTTGCTGTTAAAGGTCTATCTTCACCAGATACACAGCTGTTGGCCTTTATCTGTGCACCTCATGATAAGCCAATTGGATCGATGGATGAAAAAAAAAAAAGTGTATGTGAATGATGCTGAAATCTGTTTTAAGACCTGATTGCTGATAGAAATGATACATCTAATGACCTCCGCAGTCATTATAGTGCTGCAACCATGTTCTGAAATAATGTGCAAGAGCATATGAAATATAAATGCGTGATGGTGGCAGAGACATTCAGTAGCCACCAATAAATACATGATGAATGTTGTGTTTAGAGCCTTCATTACTTACACTACACAACAGCTCCAGCCAGCTGTCATGCAACACTCTGAGGATGTTTGATGCATTTTCCAAGGTCCTTAAAGAGAGCTTTGGTGTCTCGTGAACAAGTATGAATGTAGAGATAATGCCCAAACTCTGAGGTTAGACAAGTTCATAGTAATTGTTTTTGTGTTTGTGACATTGTGTACTTTACAGCTGTTGGCACCAAAACCATTTGTCTGCTTTCAGAAAAAACAGCATACATTAACTTTCTGAAAAAAATGTAAGAGATATTTGTCAGTACGAAACTCACAGGAGGTTTTGATGTCAGGTGTTGCCAATTGCCAGTGTTTTCCAAGTGGTTGCTGTATTTCTTTTAACACGATTTGGCTCGATCTTAGATATTGATCATCTGTTTATTTTGAAATATTGAATTGTTACTTTAATATTATGTGAGCTGATATTAGTGTATTTCACTCACTTTGCAAAAAACAAACAAAACAAAAAATGGATCTGCGCAATTCGTCACCCTGCAAATCAGTCGAGCATTCTACTAAATCCACCCTAAGCGCCAGGGCAGCCAACAGATCGCGCAAAGCCTCGAAGTCACCTCGCGACCTGCACAATACCCGTCTTCCCGCGAGTGCCAGGTCACAGCAGCAGGCCTTTAACGGGCCTGGGTCATGCCCCAGTTCTCACCGCTGCAACTTCACTCGGTTTCCGCTTAGGCTCAGCCTTTCATTGCGGCTCTTCCGGCCATAGTGTTTACGCAGCCAGGCATCCAGCTTCTGTATCCAGCTGCTAGCAAAAACCACCAGTGTTTTAGCGTACTGTAATGTTTTAAAGGCAGTTTATGAAATTAGTATTATTTCTGTGTTTCATAAAAATCTAAATAATATTTTCTTGCAAAAATAAACTAGGCAGCGTGTATGATATAAATACAGAGCAGTTTCTTCTGGCTTTTTGGAGTGCACAAGGTCTCGCAATATTACTCCTTGAGTTGAAAAGCGATCTCGCGTTATCAGTAAGTTGATTTTGTGGTAAAACAATTGATAGAGCTTGCATTTTATTGTCTGGCGCAGTTTCTTGTTGCACTGTTATCATTTACAAGCATGAATCACGTCTCTCTTTTAGCAGCCTGGTCCACAAACACTTCCTCTGCATATGCCATATGGGTCAATTAACATTTATCTGGGAATACAGTGTGCGTTATTTGACTAGATCATGTAAATAATTTGAAAAAGTCATTCAACACAGGAGAATACATCAACATATTTCTTTGTGTGATTTGTGTACATCGCAATTTCAAAATAAAAGTACTCTGAGTTTGAATGAGGACAGATATTAAAAGCACAGGGATTTAAAAAAATCATTGAATCACTCAGTAAAATTAAACTTCACCCGGCCTTTGGTGCCCTGTCCAAGTATTTGTTATAATACATAATGTAAGTAGGTTATATTCATATCATGTTTAAGCATATTACATTATGGAGTCTATTTTAAGTGTTGTTCAGTAAAACCGTGTGATTTCCTGGGGATTTACTTTATTTGAACTCATTGTTAGTTTTAATATATGGAAATGTAGTCTTTATGAAGCCTGTTTTTCACAGTTAAATTATATATATATATATATATATATAGCTCATCCCATGGGCTAAGTGTATTGTCACACACCTAGTGTCTACTAGCATGATATAGCCTATAACTTTCAAGTATATCATGAAGCTTTTACTCTTCAGGTCAGTCAGATGTTCATAAAAAAAATCACTTTAAATAAGGAAGCGATAACTTTGCCATTGTATTCTTTCAAGTTGCCATGACTACTGCATACTTTGCATGTGCTACACTTTATTTGTACCATTTAGTTTAATTATTTTTATTTATTAGAATTTAAAATATAAATAGTAGTATCTGATGAACAATACAAGCCAATGTACAGTACTATAGGACATTGGACAATCTGGCTAGGAGACATATTATGTGTTCCTTTTATTTTACAAAATGTAATAGAAGTCTCTGGCATCCCCAGAATGTGTTTGTAGAATTTTAGACCAAAATACCTTACAGATCACTTTATTATTATTTTGAAAATGTCGTTTGAGTGGAAGCTAATGCCAATAAGCTTTTGCTTCCCGCCCCACTTTCCAGAATAGAGCTGCATCTGTTTCAGTTGATTATCACACTTATTGCGTAGAAACAATGCATTTCTAATTACATTTGTTGAAACTTCTGATTTACCGTTTTCCAAGTGGACATATCTAAAGAACACGGACAGAAAACAAAGAACTGGTAAACGTTGTCATTTGTGAAATAAAATGATGGTGCAGCAGACGTAAATCTACAGATTAGGTGGTGGTAGTATTATAACGATATCCCTTTGCAAGTCACGAGGGGGAACAAAATCAGACATGTATCCTGAAACTATTCTTCTAGTACCTCTAACCCCTTTTTGTTTCAGTGGTCTTCAGCTCCAGTGCAAGGTGGCCTCATCAAACTGCAAGCCTGGCTTCCTCGGAGCTGGAGATGCAACCACCGTTACTACAGTGGACCGTTCCTGCTGAAGCATTGCACCCAGCACCTTGGACCGCTTCAGCCGGAGACATTCATACATGCACACTACCACTACAGTAATACTAACCTCACTCCTTCCCGTTCCCCTGCAGGGGTCTAACCAATACAGGCTTTATCTTCCATCACCACAGCCCACCCAAGCAACCTATAGCCAGCCACCGCAGTGGCCAGTCCAAAATGAATCCTAGCTCCATTTAGCATCTACCCTTACTCATTCATTGCCTCCACCAAGGCTCACTCGAGCCGGAGTATTGCACCCACCAGCATGGACCACTCCCAGGCTCATCTATGCAGAGTCACGGCAGTGGCACGCTTGAGCCGGAGCATTGCACCCACCATCGTGGACAACTCCCGCTGAAGCCTGTCTCACTACAACATTGCCACCGAAGTGGCAGTCCCACTCCTCCACTCCACTACCTCAGTGTTCTACCGTAGCCGGAGCATTCCACCTGGCTCTTACCAGCGATGGTTGTGCACACACGCTGGCGTTTTCAGTGGACATCCCAAACAGGAGTACTGCACCTGCCAGCACGGAACACTCCTGTAAGGGACGCTCACAATGCACCCTCTGCAACAGCAGCGGACCACAAAAGTAGGAGCACTTGCACCCACCATCGTGGACGGCTCCCGCCAGAAATGGTCATACACATTCGCTGTAGTTTCAGTAGAACAGCCCAACCAGGAGTACTGCTCCCGCCAGCGCGGACCGCTCCTGCAAGGGACGCTCATAAATGCACCCTCTGCCGCAGAAGCAGACTGCAAAAGTAGTTGTCTCAGTAGGACTGCTCAAACTGGAGTATTGCACCCGCCAGCGTGAACCACTCCAGCACGCACAGACATGCGCAGACACGCACCCACATCCACCTTATGGCAGCAGACCACAAAAGTCGGAGCTCTTGCACCCACCATCTTGGACGGCTCCCACTAGAGATGGTCGTATACATACGCTGTTGTCTCAGAAGGACTGCTCAAACTAGAGTATTGCACCCACCAGAGTAGACCACTCCAGCAAGAGACGCGCACCCACATCCACCTTAAGGACAGCAGACCACAAAAGTCAGAGCTCTTGCACTCACCATCGTGAGTGGCTCCAGCCGGAGACGGTCATACAAGTATGGTGCCATGCGAAGGGGGTCCATCAAGCTGAAGTATTGCACCCTCCATCGTAGGACCGCTCCAGCTTGGGTCTCACACTTTCACCTACATTCACATTCCACATGATACATAGTGCATATCCATATTAGCCTAGGACCTTTCTGTTCCACTCCTGAACTGTCCAGCATCCCTTTCTTATCCGCTTATAGTTCTGAACAAAGCTGGAGCAGTATTTAGCAGAATATTTGTGCATCGCAGGGAAAGACTATTTTGTTTTGTTTCTGAATGAATCTGTCAAGCAAGCCAATGATTGGAGCTAAAATGCGAGGATAGGAAATGAGAATCGCTTGGTTCATTTCTAAATGCCAATTCGAACAAATCGTTTGAATGAATGATTCAGCGAATCAGTCATTAATGCAGTGACTTATCACCACCTACCATCGATTTTAATTTCATTATCAGCCAAAGTTTAAATGCAAATTATATGAATTACGAGTTACAAGTTTTGAAGAGGAAAAAAAAAAGACTTCAAGAATGTTTTCCTGTGCAAGCAGCAGTAAAATTCATAAACTTCCTGTTTCCAATTAGATGAGAGAAACACAGGTCTAGTATAATTTAGAGCAATTAGCTTTGGCCTCCTTGATCCTTTCCAAAGCACCGTAATTACAGCCTGATATTCACCTCACACCTCTAAGCATGGTTATTTTAAACTAGAAGCTTATTGGTCTTTCCTGTGTCATTTCCAGGACCTGTATGAGAGCAGCCCCTGACCGGGTCATGTTGTTTGTCCATCTGTGTGCTTGTGGTTAATGTGTGCTAGTGTTCAGAACACCCCTGAGAGAACAGCCCAGAATTCCTCCATCTGTGTGTGCAATGGCATTTTGTGACATTAGAGACCGCAGGCATGTTTAGACCCGCTGCCTGTCTCCCATTTCTACATCTGCACACATATTATCCATGCATGAGGGTCACAGATTATAGTAATGTTAACGATGCTTCATCAGCAATGATATGCAGATGTACATCATTGCAATTAAACATCACAAGTTCAAGGGATTGTCTAAAGACTCCCTTAAAATAACGATGAGCTATATATGGCCAAAATTACTAGAATACTACTTTTTTTTTTTTCAGGTAGGTTTTGCAGGTAGGTCTTTTGAAGCGTCTTGGGGATGTTGCCACCGTGCTTCTCCAGTATGTAGCTTTTTGAATAAACAGAATATTAAGTCTACATATCTAAAAGGATGGTTCACCCGAAAATGAAAATGTGGTGTTTATCTGCTTACCACCAGGGCATCCAAGATGTAGGTGACTTTGTTTTTCATTAGAACACAAAGATTTTTAACTCGAACTGTTGCAGTCCTGTAATGCAATTTTATCTTTTTTATATTGCAGCCATTTGCTAAAATCAAAAAGTTATTTTTTTCCTCATTAATGTGCACATTACAGCACAGCACCCCATATTGACAGAAAAACACAGAATTGTTGACATTTTTGCAGATTTATTAAAAAAGAAAAACTGAAA
>JAUMHE010000063.1:1130329-1153731 GCA_032359235.1 Enteromius mattozi | reverse complement strand
GATTGTCAATCAGTGTTGCTTCCTAAGTGGGCAGTTTGATTTCACAGAAGTGTGATTGACTTGGAGTTACATTGTCTGTTTAAGTGTTCCCTTTATTTTTTTGAGCAGTGTATATATATATATATATATATAATTTTTTTAATCACAACATTTATATATTTATTAGACACATCAGTAAATGATTGCATTTGCATATGATGTGAAAGAGCCTCTGTGTGGGCAGTTTTTGGAAATAATAAACTAAAAGGTCACCCAGACTTACTATAGTAAATAACTCAGTATATACAGAGTATATAGTGAGGCTGTGATATGATGGAAAAAACGAACTTAGTGTGACCTTGTATTGTGTCTTTTTACCGAGTCATAGTGTACTAGGCACAAACAGTGCTGCCGCGCTCTTGCTGTTTACTCAAGACATTGAGTGTGTGTGTATGTGCTGTGTGTGTTGTGTGTGTGTGTGTGTGAAATGAAGCAGGAACGCCGGGTATGGCTGAGATTATGATGTGTCTGCCGGGAAGGGGAATGGAGGCAGCAGGATATAACGGGACAGGCTTGGGCTGCAAAATGGCATGTGTGACAGAGATGGATGAGCTCAGGCCCAACATCAGAGCCCTGTTTAAAGGGCTCGTCCTGTGGAGCGGCAGGAAGCAGTGTTTAACTGTCTCCCACCTGCAGGCCACACGCAACCACCAGCAGACTAAAAGACACTTTACCCTTTAACTGAGATGCTCATCAGTTCTGTCATATGCTTCAATATTAATCTGCTGATCTGTGTGTATGTGCTCAAAACATAATTCTGAAAAATATCAGAGACTGCACGTGTTAAAAAAAAAAAAATAAAATAGACAACAGAGATGTTGAGTGCTTGATTCTGATTGTTCGATAAACAATTTAAGTTATGCAATTATATTCCAGGAAGTACAAAGAAGAACAAATACTTCCAGGTCTGTTACGTTTCCCTATCACTATGACAGATTGTTTCAGTGATTGGTCCTAAAACAGCAAAAGAAACAAAACATACAAGATTACATTTTAAAATTGCATAATATTATTACATTAACATTTTAGTATTTTAGCAGGTGCTTTTATCCAAAATGACTTATGAATGAATACAACAGAAGCAATCAAAACCAACAAAAAAGCAGCAGCACGCAAACACTATGACTGTAACGCTTCAGACAACGACTCAACAAGCGGGGTACTTTCAAGAAGGTAAATATTTATTAATCAGAACTCAAGTATCGCAGCAAGTATGCAAAAGGGGAAATCATAAACGAGGCAGTCCTTCTTGAAATAAGTCTGTGACATAAGGTGATCTCCTGATCGGTAATAACAGGGCATATCGGACTGGCACAGGGAGGTTAGCAGGTGAGTATCTTACGGGTTTGAATTCAGAGGATCTTGTGCTCGGTGCAGGTTCGGCAGGAGAGAAGTGTCTCATCCGAGAAGAGCAGCGAACGATCCGTTCATTCAAAGTTCCACAGACAGGCGGACAAAGGCAGGCATACAGGTGGTTACCTTGAGCTCAGACAAGGACCTATTGGTGTTTGCTGCTTTTAAAGCGTTCAGGTAAGTGAAGGCAGGTGATCCTAATTAAAAGGTCGGTGATTGTGAGCGAGTTTATGTGGCTGAACTGGGATCAGGCGTGACAATGACAAGTCTCAGTATGCCTGAAATGAAATACACTTAACATTTTAACTTTTTTTTCTTTTTAATGGAAGACAAGTAGATATAAAAATAAATCTAGTGTCAGTTTTGAGAAGTGAAACCCGAATAGTAAGAGAAGAAGTATGCAGTTGATAGTAATTATATTTCATAATATTACAGTTTACTGGAAATACAGCCCTGGTGAATGAAAGAGACTTATTAAAAAAAAATAATAGTAATAAAATCTCACTTAGCCTAAACTTTAAAGAGCTCTTTAGAATGATTTTGAATGGTACAGTTGATAGACACTCGATGTGTATTCTAAGATTTTATTTATTCCTTGTTAATCAGCTATCATTTCACACAGATTTTAGGAATATATTTTGGGTAGGGTTAGGTTTAGGGATAGGGACTGGCATACGTCTAGATTATTGGACAGTAATGCTGATCCAGGATCATGTCTTTCTTTGCAAAATCACGGCAAAAGACCAGCTAATAAAAAGCATATTCAACAATATCTCAGAAAAGTTAAATAAGTTTTACAAAGAAAGTTTGGTTTGATATTTTGTCATTTGCAATGAAATTCATATTTTTTTTTAAGAGTGACTTCCAAATACATCTCACTATCTTTACCACAGCTATTCAGAAATATGACATTAAGGGGCCGACATTTTTTCCTATGAATAGAGTTCCCTTCCGAACACATTCTGAATGCCAGCATATATAATAGCAAACAAAACCAGCAGCTCCACTGTGACTCTTGAATAACCTTGCTGGATCTTTTTCATATCATGAGTCACACAGGTCTTATTTCCCTCTAAATTCAGATCCGATGTTCACGTAACTATAATAGCACAGTATCTGGAGACGGGATGTTCGAAAACATTCCACCAGCAGCAACAAGAAAGAGCCCGGCCTGATAGCAGAGCTAGCAAAGTGTGATCAGGGATCGGCGTTATGCGTGAATGCGTATCAGTAAATCTGAGTTGAGTGTGGCGAGAGCAGCTGTGGGGATGTCTCGACAGAGCCACGCTGCCTGCCTCGCTGTTTATTTCTGTTTACTCAGGTTTGCTTCCTCAGATTAATCTCCAATAACAGCTGTGTCATATTGTCTGCTGCGCTATTAATGGCGCTCGTGTAATTACTTTACGCCCAATCATATGACTTCACCAAGAACGCAAATGAACCTCCCTTTGGGCGCTCATTAAGACTGCTTTCAATGGGTACACATATCAAAACAACTTAACCACACTTGTCTGGTTTCCTCACAAAGTCAGTGGCATCAAGCTGTTGATATTCAGCTGTTCTGTGATGTTTGATTGTGAGATTTCAGTACTTTAGAAAGAGAGTGGGCATCTGGAGGAGATTATAATAGCATTAATAGAGCTAATCATGACATATCTGTTAATATCAACATTCAAAGTCTATATAAAATACATTTCTGCTGCGTTTTTTAATTAGCATCTTTTTAGTAGACAAGCCTCTCTGTTGATAATGAATTGCATCAGCGATAAATAATATTGTAGACCTGGACTATGTTCAGAATGGGATGCCAGTGATTATACTGCACAGTGTGTGGACCTGGAGCGTTTGTTTGTTTGTTCGTTCATTCATTCATTCATTCATTCATTCAGAAATAAGAATATAGTTTACTAGCAGGGTTATGCTAACCAGCCAAATACTGACCCTTTGGTTTCAAACAAACATTTTTAGCTGAATTTAAATATAGTTGAGCTAGGATGTTTTTGAATGGCTATTATGCATTTTTAATTTTGCATGAATGTGAAAATTAATAATGCATTTTAATATTCTATATTGTTTGTTGTATAGTGTGCGTACTGTTGAAAACTACATTTTAGCAGGACTGTGTTTGAGAGGATTACATCTTAAATTCCAAGATCAATGTTTTCAGTTCATGCATTAAAACAAAAACAAACAAAAAAACACCACACACATACACACACTTACTAATAATAATTTGTATCCTGCCTGCCATATAATAACTATTATTACTTATTTTTTGTTTTGTTTTTGTTTTACTTTTAGAGCTGCCTCAGTATGAGCAGCATTCAGCATCTCTTTACTACTAGTTATAGTGTGAAATATCTATGAATAAATATCTGCATGTAGACTGATAGGATGCAGATGCCAGTAAAACACTTTTTTTGCTTATTGCAGAATAAATCAGTCATGATGTTACAAACATTTTAGAAGACTAAGGAAACAACGAACGGTAACTCAAATACACCACCAGAGAGCTGGATGTTAGACACAAGGTATCAAAAACTAAGACACAAACATTTCAGCAATAATATGCGCACAAACAAGCCTCCTTCTGACGTTCGCAGGAGGACCTTTAAACAAGTTCGGACGAAAACTGATTGGATGAAGACGATGACAGATGGCACGTCCAATCAGGAACCTGAGAGCAGACAGCAAAGCAATCAAAAGTAAAGAGAGGAAAGAGTAAGCAAAACACACACACACACCTATACACATAGCACGTAAAACAAGTAGAGTGTCACAATAGAGTGTGGAGTAGAGGCATAATTCTATCATAAATCACATATCTAAAATGTAATACAGAAATCGCCATATGTTACTTTTAATCATTTTGTTCTCTACTTTTTTATTTATTGACTACTATCATCTGAAAATAAGTTTGGGCTATGTTGTTCACTTGAAGTTTTAATATTAAAGTAATGGGTAACACTTTATTTTTTATAGTCCACTGTACATTCTACCAACAGTAAGAAACTTTTTCTACATGTCAAGTATAACAATAATTAGTAGACTGTCTGTTTCATATCTTCTAAAACAACATTCAAACAAACAAGCATACAGTATGTCAACTTATTCTACTAACCCTAAACCTAACCAAACAGTCTACTCTGATTAGTAGACATTTATTTGCAACTTAATGAGAATAAGTTGATATGTAATTCCAAAGTTACTCATACACTCTCAGATATAAAGGTGCAAAAGTTGCCACTGGGGTGGTATCTCTTCAAAAGGTCCCAATTTGTAGCTAAAGGGTTCATTTTGGTACCTTAAAGGTACATATTAGTACTTAAAGTGTACATATTTGAACCTAATGGGTACAAAAGTGTCCCAGTGACAGCTTTTGCACTTTTATTTCTGAGAGTGTAGTTACTAGAATGTCCAGTCATTCAGTGCAGTGTAGTGTCAAATAGTTGTGTTGTTTTGTATTTGGCTCTTGGCCATTATAATACTTGAACATATGAATATTTGACCATTCAAGCTCTTTGACTTGATAAATAGGTAACATGTGTTTGTGTATTTATGGAAATTGATAACACCAGATGCCCATAATCTTGACAAAGTGGAACAGCACTGATATCTCTACACATAACAGATTCATAAAGCACATCTATCCTCCCTAATGTGTTTTTCGCTGAATGCAGAGCACACTAACTTGATTACTTGAAAGGCTGTGCACCTGCACATGACACATACACGCTAATATGCATAAATTATTATGTAAATGCTGAGGCATTCATAAAAATGAAGTGTGATTTTTAATCATTTCATTTGAACCACAAACGCAGTCACCACGGCATGCTGATGGAGTTGTAACATGTAATCTCCAAACACACTGCTTGTCTGCTTTCGACAATGCTAGGCTGCGTCAGCTGTTGAGCATTGTGTTTTAATGTGTCCTCATAACATTAAACCAGCCATCTGTGACCATTTGCTCTGTGGCACTTCTCAAGACATGAAATGCTATACAAAACAAAGAAGGGCCACATTATTTCCTCTGATTACTGTGATTTCAAACCACTTCGCCTGGATGTCAAATATAAAGTGTATTTTTAAAGTTAGTCCTAGTTTGGTCATGAGTGATCATACTTCAGCATTTTTATGTCAGGTTTTGGCAAAGCTACTCTACTTAGCACAAAACTTGGCAGCAAATATTAATGTGGATAGTACTGAAGTTGTAGTACTATACAAATGTTTATGTTGATAATAAAGTTAAATTACATTGCCTAACTGTGCAATGCATGCTATTATGTGATACAAGCAGACAGAACACGTCAGTGGAGCTCCAGCATGTTTGAATCATGTTGATATGAATATGCGAATAAATATATATGAATACAAATAAGTATATAAATGTCTTTGGTGAGAAGGTTATTACTATGAAATACTTACCACTATTTACTATCACTAAACCTTTGCTGTTTTCATGGAAACGGTTTCATAACTGCATTATTTATTATGTTTATATAATTATATATATATATATATATATATATATATATATATATATTACAGAGAACTACCTTTTTATAAAAAAAGGGAAAAAACTGTATTAAGCATACAATTAAACACACAAATCTGATTGAGGTTAAAGAGTTCATAAAAAAAGCTTTTAGAAAGTGTGTGCATTTGTGATGCATTCATGCATGTGAGTTGTTACTGCTTAATAGTGAATAACTGGAAATAACCACTGTACGTAATCTATGCAAAGAGAAAGAGAGAGAGAGAGAGAGAGAGAGAGAGAGAGAGAGAGAGAGAGAGCAGTTACTGTATTCGTTGACTATTATTTTCCATGTGAATAGGCACACCAATGACCTGACTCACACTGAAATCTGCTGAATGTACATCATGCCGGAAATAAGCTTACAAAACCTGCACAATTTTATGGGCCAAACATGTCACACCTTCATATCAGGTTTGTGCTTGCAATTCAGTTCTCACTCTCTCGGTGGGATGAAGTGTAGATCAAAGTCCTACACCAAAACAACTTTCTGGCAATAGAAGGAATATTTATTTATTTTATTTTTTTTTTTTTTCTGGAGGAAAAATTACATTCTTTCTTTGTTCTGCTGAAACAAACAAAAATACAGGACTCAGGATCCTGGATGCTATTTATTATTGTGAGTGGTCCCACCAACAAAGTTCTCTCAGCTTTGACTACAAGCTTCTACAATATTTTCTTTCTTTTATTCATTCTCCTTATTATTTGAACTTATGTGGCAACTAGTAAGAAATCTTGATTAACTGTCAAAATATGCAGTATGCAAATAAATCTTTAAATGTTTAATATCTGCTTTGAGCAGAACCTGGAATTTTTGGAATTCACTTTACATTTTTATTAGGTAACAGTTAGCATTGCATAACCAGAACTTTGCCTTGCAGGATTAGAAAAGTCAGTTGTGATGTTTAACAGGAAAATAAAATAAACTATATAATTGAATTTAACTGCTATGTAAGCTATATATTGCCCCTTATTTAATATGCAGGTTCTGTTCTGGGCTTTTGTCAAACAGAAATATCTGACTCGGTTTTAATACTCAGAGAACACAAACCTTGAGAAATCACAAGCTTTTGTTCAAATTCAGCCAAGAGTGGAGTTTGGTGTTATTGTATGGAAATAAACCTATGTTAAAAGAAATGTAAAAGGGATAAATATATTAGAGACTGAAGGCCTCTGCTTTTAACTAGGATTAGAGTACAGTGTGTTCTCAGCATGATCAAATACATACTAAATTGAAACTCTTGTTAATAGAAAGGCACATCTCAAGAGGCCTCTGAGGTAACGTGCTGTTTTGTTCACTTAGCTAAGAAAACATTAAGAGAAAATTGCCTCTGCCGTTTTGATGAAGCTGTAACACACACTTTAACATCAAATAAGGATAATATCATGGTGTGGATAATACAATACTATAAAGTTTCTCTATCATGAATGATATATATATATATATATATATATATATATATATACAGTATAAAGTTCTGAATCCCTCACACTATTTTTCTTCGAGGTCTGATGGGAGATGCATGCTTGTTTGCTTTCTTGAGAGAACATGACAGTCACAACCTCGGTGTTCCACAAAACTAAAAGTGAATGTGGATGATAAGTGGGCTACTTGACCACAGGTGAGGCTGGACTGTTGTCGGTTTCCAGAAAGCACAGATATGTATTCATTGAAAATGTCATCAGCCAGAGAATGTATGGCCCTCCAGAACCCCACCAGGAATATCTTCTCTCAAAACGACACTTGGCAGAAGTGTCCAATTACTATTTGCTCAAGGAAAAGAGTGACAGAATATTTATCCAATTACTAGACGGTCAGATGGTGACTGCTTCATAACCTTGCAACTTATGATTATTAGTGGTTTTAGTGCATGTATATATTTTTGTACATTTTGATAGATAATGATCTGTATTTGCGTTTTTTCTCAATACTGAATGAAATAAGGATGCATTCTATGCTGCCTTAAAATTTGGCTAAACTAATTCTTAGGAGGCATCATAATTAAGTTGACTTCCTTATGCTGTCTAAGCAGGCAGATCAATAGGTTTTGGAACAGAGCCATAGTTTGTGTGCTGTCTCATCAGTCAATAAGGAAAACTGAACATAAAATATTGATCACTATATTAATGCTGTATGGGTTTTGAATCATGAACACACAGTAAAGTACACAATTAACATAGTGCACAAGAAGTAAAAACATATTGGTACAGTCATTATACAAGAATACTTTGCTTTATTTTACTTTACTTTACTTATGCTCCGGAAAGAGTTTGCCCTTTTTTATCAATATTAAAATAGTTTACAGCACAAGTAGGGTATGTAATGTTTTCATGAACATTTTTAGTTATGGCTAAAATCAAATCAGTAATTAAAGTGCTCTGTTCTGAATGTAATGATAGGCTGCCCTACTTGCCTGTCAATCTGTGTGTAACCCTATATACAGGGCAATATTAGGGTAAGCATAAGCGTTTTTTGTTTTTTTTTTGATTGAATGTTTGGGTTTCAGTCATGTTTTGACATGCTGGTTAGAAATAATCCTAATATTTTGGGCATTTTCAAAGTAGCCTGTTAAGACACAATTCACTTTTATAGAAGATGTTTGATTTGGGGGAGATGTGACGTGAAGTTTGTTTGAAAACTTGCTATTAGTAGCACATACTCCACATTTAATTTCATTTATTTAGGCTAAAAAGTGTTACTTAATATGATTGATTGTAAGCTAAATTATATACTATGTGCTATTGTTGTGCATGCCATCCAATAAGGATCAAAACATGAAGAAAAAGAAACATTGCACCTGTTTTTCTTTTTCTTTTCTTTTTTTTTTACTTTCCAGCCAGCTATTTTTGTAATGCAGTTTTGTCTCAGTATTTTGTTGTTTTGTTTTTGATAGTACCGTTTCATATTGGACATTTTGTGATCAGATTTAGGATATCATACATTTTAAGTTATAAGCATTGGCAGCAGCTGCTTTGCAGTCCACTTCTCCACTTTACTGCTGTACTTCTCAGACCTGCCCTGCAGCTGACTCATGAAAAATGGAGCACTTCACACATATTTTCATCTAATCTGTCCCTCTTGAGTCTTAAAAAGATTATTTTTTTCTTTCTTTTTCTCATAAGTAGAGAAAGGAAGGGGTAAGGTGGAGAAAAAAAAAAAAAAAAAAAAATCTATCTAGGATCCATTTAGATAGGATTGTATTTAATCTGAATCAGTGGATATTCAAAACAAAATTGGCAATCCATAGGTGTACCTGTTGATAACTCCCACCCAAGGCACCCCACTACTTCCTGTTTTCCTCTTATGAAGTCGTGAGCGCGGCTGCAGTCTTAGGCCCACCCCAAATGAGACATGTGATGACACCCATCCCAAGCTAGTACCCACCCTTCCTGTGACCCATGGTTTGTCTGTGTATTCAGATGCAGTGAGTAATGTACTTACTAATAATAATTAAAAAAAAACAGTTTTAATGCTAGATTAAATAATTGCCAGCATTAATCAATTAATGTGTTAACGCAACAATAACATGTTAGCCCTAATAACTTGACTAGTCCTAATATACACCCAATATTTTAATCAACTGACAGGCCTGATATATATATATATATATATATATATATATATATATATATATACACACACACACACACACACACACACACACAACTTGCTGCATAAGTATAAAGCAAAATATGCAATGTTACTTTTTTATTTCAATGCAAAATTGCAGCTGATTTTACACTCAGTGACTTTCAGACAGTCATGCATTTTTAGTATATGTAAAAAAGCAACTCTGACTTTTGAATTATAACATCTTTTTGAAGGTTGCATTCACATCCATTTAATTAAAATGGCACATTGCATCTCACTTTGAATGCGTGTGATGCTTCGTGACAATAGCCTTCGAGTTTCTCGTCTGCATGTCGTACATCTGTGTTCCCTGAAATGCATTTGTGCACAGGTGTGCACAGAGACACACCGTGACGACTGCGGTTTATTTATTTTCATCATATGACTCCCTGCAGCTTCCATTATGTTCTAAACTGCAACACTTGACTGCTTGCGGCTCAGCATAAGGAAAGTCTCTCTCTCAATCTCCCAGTCTCTCTCTCTCTCTCTTCTTCTCAGCCGGGCTGGAAAGCTCTCCTGCAGAGGCGCAGGATTACACCCACATGTGCTCTTTTCCTGTCATGGTTGTAAACATATTGGACCACCACCATGCACACGCCGGCGAAAATCCATGTCTCCTACTGCTTTTAGCTGACTGACAGCGGCCCAATTAGAGAAGCCCGCTGTCTCCCCTATAAAGCACGGAGACATGCCTGAGTCAGAGTCTTCCCCACCTCTGCTGGATACTGCATGCAGATCTCTCTCCCTAATATCTAAATATAGTCCAAATCAAAGAAAAAGAGTGCCGGATCTGACATGAGAGAGGTGCTGAGGTGGAAACATGGGTGTGCTGAGAGCATTAGTTAGTTTTCATGGCTGAGTGATCTTGACTAGTTGCAAAATATCAGTTCATATTAAATAAGCCTCAAAATATCTGGTCCTGTCAGACGGCACACCACTGGCCATGGATGAATTCTGCCTCACAACAACCCATATAGGAATATTCCAGGACAAATGCAATCAATGGCACTGCTGACATAATGTTGATTACCACAAAAAAATAATGTCAAATTGTAAAAGTAAAGGATTTGATATGATATGTAGACACAATTAACCAGTAGAAATGTGTCAACAACGTATGAGATTTTGCTGTGCTGTTACTGTGCTAAATAGTCACAAAAGTGCATACTGCATGCATTTTTAAACATTGCAGTATATTTATAAAAAAAAAAAAAAAAAAAAAAAAAAATAAGCCATTGAATCATAATCAGCAGCAAGTAAGACTGTGCTTATAGAGCGCAGGTATATTGAACCGGGTTATTTTTGCTGCTTTATATGACTTGAGTGGTTAAATGCCCAAAATTGCATGTGTCAGAATGCTGAGAAAGAAAACAATATGTTCAATAGTATATTGGATCCGGGCATCTCTTAAAGTGACAGCAGTTTAATATTCCTGCTGTCTGTCATTCATGTTAATCAAACCCCAAAAGAAAGAAAATCCTGGAGTGTTCTTGATTAAAATCACTATTTAGACATTTGATTACTTTATGCAGTATATAGCATGTCCTATTTACTTTTCCTATTTGTATGTATTTGTTGTCGTATTGCATGTAATTAGTTTCTTATTCTAATTAAAACATTTGTCTAAGTGAGCTTAATTTTTTTTTTTTGACAATTGCACTAATGACAAGATTTATAGTATCAACAATTTTGATATTGTCAAAACTTTTGTTGCAGCAAAAATTAACTGGTAAAACTTAAGTTTAATGTCTCTTATAGTTGCTTATTAGCATGCATATTACTAGAATATTAGCTATTTATTAATAGTAATTAAACTCATACTAATGCCTTAGTCTACATGACCTTATTCTACATCCCTAATCCTACACAATACTTAAACTAAACTACCACACTAACTATTAATGAGCAGCAAATGAGGAATTTATTGATGGAAAAGTTGTTATTAATAGTGAATAAGCATTCACTATTGTTACCAAATAACTATATGGTGATATACTGTATATGATCAACATGAAATAAACACATACCACGTATGTGTAAAGTTATGTCCAATTTTACATTTAAAACTACAATGACAATGTAGCATTTAAAACATTTAAACGTCCATAAGAAATATGTGACCAGTTGAGAATGAGGGTGGATATATTTTTAAAGACTAATCTTTGTATTATAAATCCTACAGAAATTGACCCCATTCACTTACACTTCTATTATTATATTTATTTATCGATATGCCACAAATGCTGTTGGTTGAGCTTATCTTGTATTGAGCCTGGAATATTACTTGAAGTGTGGTAAAATCACTGTAACACACAACTTCCTGTGGTGTGTCACTCTTGCTGTGCTTTGTGAGCCTGTCACTTTTGCAGTACAACATGCAAACTCATAAAAACTATTTGTCCCTCAAAAAGAATGATAAGTTGTCACTGACAGCAGTTGGAAAACATTTGTAACTTGCGAACGCTGAGCCATGCCTACTTGAACAATTATTTGCCAGCTGTACCATCCCTCACATCAGGGAATACGGCTTCTCAATCAATCAAACTTTGGATAGGTGCTATATGGTCCGTTTTACTGGCATCCACTTGCTGGTGGGGTTCGTACATTATTTTGGAGTCCATGACAGTTTCATGTCTACAGAGTGGGAGATTTAGAGCCTGTGCGGTCACGTTGAATTAGAATCGATGACAGATGACACAAAGACAGATGTCAGTGCATCAGAGATACATCTTGGCACTCACTTGCTGTTGAGCTGTTCATAAATCTACCTTAGGTTGCTGATGACCACACATGAAACACTTTAATGGTCATGTGTGGGTTTTGTATTCACACGCATAAAGAGCTGAAATGCATTCTATATGTAGAATGGCCGCCATAATATTAAACGGAAGCACTGAACTAAGATTGTGGAAAGCCTTCAGTTTTATCTCATGGTTGGGTTACGGTTAGGGTTATGGTTAGGTCTCTGTTGTAAAACAGCCAGCTTGTTGTCTACTGTCTACATCTGCAGTTCAATTTAAAAGCATATGTTTAGCATTCTAATTGAAGTCAGATGTAATAAGTAACTTTTGTAACACAGGCAGCAGCTCAGAGAAGCACACAAATAGAACACCTCAAAGGGAAATATTAGTCACAAGAGTGTTATGTTGCTACGGTAATAGTCAAAAAGTAGAATGAAATCCATATACTGTAGTACGTACAAATCGAACTTAGGAACAACATTTCAGATGCTTTGTCTATTATCTTGGAGGAAATTACAAGGAGCTCTTTGACATTGAATATTCGTATTGAATTCTCCTGGAAATATACAGCATTACCTTATGAATAGACACTTACACACTTATACTGAAGGGTATATCATATTTAAAGCTAAAGCAAAAAAGTGTTATTGTGGTTTCAGGAGCAGGTTTTATCAATAACTTACCTCATGTTAACCCAAACTCAATTGTATTTTAATAAACACACATTATAAAACCTGTGCCTGGAGATTGTTATCCCTCCATAGAAAGTTACTGTAATTCCACCAAAATGTTAAAATTTCAAAATGTCAAACTCATATGCATAGAGCACATCAAACACGGTAAACAGCAGCTCAACCGTACATGCTTGACACTATTAAATTTTACTTTCAGTGGAGGGGCAAAGATTTCCAGGGATTCAATTATAAATAAATTAGTCTTTGTTAAAATGAAAGTCTCATGGATTTGGCATGACACGAGGGTGATACATTTGAGGATCTAACCACCATACAAATAACTTATAATCATGACAAAATCAGCAACTGTAGAAAACAAAATCAGCCAAGAAAACAATAATCCTTAAACAATGACTGCATTATTTGTTCATGCTGCAATGCATGCTGGGAGATCACAAACACTTAACACAACCTAAAATCGTTCAGACAGTGTAACCGTGTTTGGCTAGTTGGTGTAATATTGCAGTGATATAAATTCAAAGTTATCACAAATTATAGTGGCTGTGACTCATAAGCTGAATAAAATGTCACTTCTTTCTTTTACAGTGTAATCATGCTGCAGACTATATACTGTAGTTGCGTCAGAAGCGAGTCTATGATGTCTTCAAATATTGCCTCCATAGGCAGCTCAGTGGTTACAGAACCAAGCCATTATCTCAGTATAGCACACAATGAGTGAATAAGTGTGTGTGTGTGTGTGATAACACACATTAGATGTCTGTCAGAGAGGTGTGGGGTCCAGCAGAGAGTGGGTCATTGGATGAGAGGAGTTCAGTTGTGGCTATGATTGAGAGTGGCCATCGGGGACTGTCACCGTGTTGATCAAACTGTACAGAATGAAGAAACCCTGACAGACCTGTCAAGTCTCAGCTCTAACTGAGGACTGAGGGATTATGAGAGGAGTAATGTTACCTTGATGTATTTTTCAATCTCTTTATAGTGCAGCTGCTGAGTGCACAGGGCTCAGCAAATCAAAGGAAACACTTTGAACCATGTGACTTTGTCTAGCATATATTATTAATCATCATAGGAGAGATGAGCACACTAGTATTTGTATCTTTTCAGGTGGAATTATATAAGCACTTATTAGCATCAAACCCAGGAAATGCAGGAACACATTTAATATTCTTTGTCATACACCAGCAGCAGTGTCAAAGTAAGAATGTTTCTTTCTTTTTCTTTTTTTTCTGGATTCTATTTTAATGTTTACTTTAAATGTCAATAATCAAATGGAATGTTTAATCAGTTGAAGACATACACATAAACATTTTTTTATTTTTAATTCAGTGTTGTCTGTTTTAATTTTTCCATATACTGTACGTTTTATGATTAAAATTTGTTCTCAAAAACCACTAAATTTCATAAAAATACATTGTTGTTTATTATTTTGAACTGAAGAACTCTACACATTGGTTCACAAATTGCACTGGTTTTGTGAATCACATGTCTACACTGGACAAAAAAAATAAATCTGTAAAATTTACAGTAAAGCAACATTATATGTAACAAACAACCCTAATAAACATAACCGATAAGAAAAAAATAAGATTTCAAAGAAAAAAGTAAAAATACATTTAAAATGCAGTGCATGGAATTCTGGGAATGTCAGTTTTACGTTTTCTGAGTGTCTTCATCCATTTTAGGATGAAGTATTAAAATTGCAGAATAAACATGGTTCAATGAACAGCATTATTTATTTAAATATACACACATAAATATGACTCCTGTAACACATCACTTGTTTTCTCCTCTGAAGTGACTAGGGGGCCTGCTAAGTTTGGCAGTGTGAGGCAATGATCTGTAAGTGTAACAGATGAAAGGACCAGCACTCATGTGCACATTAACCTTTGGACTGCTGTTCACCACTCCCTGCACACTGTACTCGTAAACCAGGGTTCTTCTTCTGAGAACAAAGCGTTGAAACACTGACCCCCCCAGAAGTGCTTAAGCATACTTATAGTAAGAGCTGTGAGAAATGAAAGACCCTGTACAGTGGTGGATTTATACACAACCTGTAATGATAACTATTTAAATATGAATGAAATAAATAGGTATGCTCTTTCAGAAATGCATTAATCTGGGGCTACTGAAGACATTAAAAGGAGACATATTATGCCGCTTTTTACAATATTGATATGAGTCTTTGGTGTCTACAGAATGTGTCTGTGAAGTTTCAGCTCAAAATGCCCCACAGATAATTTATTATATCATTTTGAAAATGCCTTTTGTATGCAAATGAGCTGCTAGTCTCTGCCCCCTTTTCCAGAATACAGCTGCACCAAGTTGTCCCCCAAGTTACTGGTGACTGAGATTTCTGTTGGTCCTAAAGTGGCCAACAAAATGTACAGTAAAGCAAAACCCTTTATTTTATTGTTATTTTATTTGTTGCTCTTTTACAGATTGTCTACACACTAAGTGCAAATGACCCACCTTGTTGGCAGAGGCTATTTACACTAACTCCGCCCACCATTTTGTGATTGGGCTAGTCAACATTACAAAAGACAGTTGACTGCTGTCAGCTCCAGTGGTACAGATGGTAAAATGTGTGTTGTATTCATTTTGACGTGAGCAACCAGGGTTCGAATGTGCCTTTGGGTGAACTTTTTTTTTCTCCCTCTTTCAAATTTCAAATCACATCAGAAAAACATTTGTTTTCAATAAAACTTAAGGAAATAGTCAAAAAGTTAATCCGGTAGGTTTAGGGTAGGTATGGGGGGGGGCTTTATTAAAATTTACACTCAAGTTTTTATTGCATATTGTTTGTTAATGTACTTTAATACTGAGGTGCAGATCAGTTCTTTCTTTCTTATTGGTTATATTTGTGAAACTCAGTAAGCCTGATATGTATGTACAGAATCAATCAATCAATCCATCCATGCATTACTGCTTTTTTGTTGTTGTTGTAAATACTATATTCATATTGTGACTTACAGATATTTAATAAATAAAATGTATATACATTCTGTTTTTATAACATTTTTCTATTAAATGGTCCAAGATAACTTTATTATATATTGTTGTGTGTTATTGATAATATATGCATCTTTCTCTCAGAACCAAGAGAATACAAATGCATTGTCTGTTAACTTTCATACCAAGATCATTACCTTTTGATGTGAAGTTATTTGTACCTTCATTTAACTTATCAGACAGTCTATCACTTCAATACACAACACCAGCAAGAAGACATGTTTCATTTATTACACTCCAGACTCTTGAATCCTCACTTGAACCCTCTGTGAACTAGCTAATGATGTATAATTTCAAATTTGAGCGAACACGGTGACATAAATAATGATCTTTAAACACAGAATGTCCACATATTTCATATTTCTTAATAACACTGAGTTATCTGACTTTGAGTAAATATTTCCCAGCTTTTTTCTTCTGTATTAAACTGTATCATATTACATTTGTGTAAGTACATCAGTGTATGTGCTGATTACTTAATTTCCCAATGCAACCGTGACAACCGGCACAGAAAACTTTGTTTGTAAACGAACAAACCGGAGTAGTCCTAGTGGTCTGCAGTCATGAAGGATAAGCTGCAAAGCCATTATCGTTTTTCCCCTTCAATATCCTTGCAAATTTCCATAAGCCTCTAATAATGAAAGAAAAACTTGGAGGCTCTCTCTCTCTTGATCAAAGGGAATGTATATTAGATGAGACACTCCAGTTAGCATTAATGGAATTCATTTCAAGTGTTTATTCATAACAACTTCCCTTTGTCTCTGCTGTGGTGTTGTAGACATTTGATAATGGAACGGTCGCATTAAAACTGAGAAAATGGTGTTCAATTGTGGTGATGTAACATAGATCCTGAAATCATTATTTACACTTATGTTGAAACCTGATGCTCAATGAATGAATGAATGAATGAATGAATGCATAGAAAATAAAAATAAATAAATAATTATACAGGTCATACAGAATTTCATTTCTGGCTGAACTATCCCAGTATTTGCAAATGTTCAAGTTTTTATAAATGAGTTTCCACCTGATACATTTCTTATTCTGCACACATGCACACTGTGAGGCTTGGTGTAATTACTTTCCTATCATGGTGTTTTGAGGCTAAAGGGGCCTGTAATAGCAAATGAAGCATCTTCAGTTTTGCACGTCCAACAGCAGTAAGGAGGATTTGGAGAGCAAACAGTGAGAGAATCTTGACTGGAGTTTGAAATAGGTTTGGATGACTGGAATCAGCCGGCAGATGCTCTTCATCAGTAATGCTTATTAAAGCCAGCTGAGACCAGGAGCTCCACTGAAGACACTGCTAACATTTTGACATACAGCAATCGTAGCCACAAGAACTGGAGACCACAGATAATTACTGGAGGAAAATTAAAAAAATAAATACAAAATAAAAAATATCCTTTGGGGTAACTCTGGAGCAGTATTAATATGTTGTATGGAATATGAAACACTCAATTATTGATGATTATAAACCAAATCAAATTACATTTTCTCACTATACCACAATTTACATACTTGTAAATTTGTAAATAACTTTACATTTTGTTACAGCTGCAATAAAATTCTTTATTCTATCTTCTTCATAATAATAATAATGATGATTCTTCTTCTTCTTCTTCTTCTATTGATTATTATAACAACAGCAAGTTAACAATAACAATAACAATATTCTTTCCGTTTTTATTTATTTTTTGTTTATTTATTTATTTATTTTTGTATACTGTATTAGTCATTTTTGTTTGTTTTATTTTGTTTTGTATTTATTATTTCTCTAACCAATGGTAAATATAACAGCAATACAGCTTTATTTATTTATTTTGATTAAAATAAATTCTGTAATTGTCATTTTAATTTCATTTAATTTAATTTCATTAAATCAAATGACACCAAGACATTTTACATTTATCTAGGAGAACTTCTGTAAACTTTAACAGCGCGTTCACAATATATCAAGTTGACATAATTGATTTTCCTAGCACAGAAGTGGAGGCTGCACTGAATTACAAGGTCCTGTTTTGTTGTTTGCTCAGCCTCACTGTCATTAATTGATTGACTGAAGGGGGATTTAAATATCCAGAAAGGAAAACCACCTGCTGCTGGCCAGAGCCCCTGTCTTTTAATCTAATTAAAACCCCATTCCAAAAAAATCTAGAGTATCACTTCCTTCCCAATTTGCTGCAGTCTATACACACTTTTATTCCTTAAATATCCTCCAGACAAAAGCTCACAAGCCCCATGGATCAAACTGAAATCGACCTCCTTTAGAAGAGGTAATAAAAGCCGGAGATATCGTAGCATGTCATCCTACCTCGTCCAGAGCGTCACGTGGGGTGCGATCGCTTCAGCGTGCCAGACACCGTCACTTGGAATCCAAGATGATGCTGCATTGATAATGGGGCCAACACCCTAAGAATGGAAAACATGCAAACATGACATGGAGTTATTCAGTGTCAGGTCTCTCAACCTCAGATGCAATGCCCTGGAGATATGTGATTACAGTGTGTGCCGCTCGACTCCAATTAGTATATTGGGTGAACAAGGGACGAGAATGAAAGCCTAAATAATTTAATCACCGGATGTCTGCTTCAACTTTGTGTTCTAGGAACCTCACAACAGACCGCTTTTGTTCAGATGGTAATTGGCGACTGATGGAGGGAGATGATGTTTACAGTCTGTGGCTTTTAATCGTTTAGGGTGACCAGGTTTTTGCAGGGCCGGAAGCTGCGTCATACGGTGACATATGTGTCCCATGTTTAACCTTTTGGAACATGTTGATGTGTTATTACATGTGTGCTTTTGACCTGAATGTCAGTGAGGCTTTGAGTGTTGTGGCGAATAGCGTATCTGTGATAAACCCTGCTCTGGGTGAACCTGGAGTAAAAGAAAACAGAGATGCTTCAACTTCCAAAAATCTGCCCATTGCTCAAGGCAAAATGCACAAAGGAACCATTTATATACTCTAGTCTGGGACACCGCAATTACAAATAAGCAAGTGTGCATTTCCCAAAAGCATCGTAAGCCCAGCAATTACAAATAAGTAAGTTAGTGTTTCCCAAAAGCATTGTAAACCATGGTTGTTACAAGTAGCATAATTTAAATATTCATTGTCTCCCAAAACCACAGTTACAATGAGAATTTGGAAACAGCATCAAAGTTGTGTAGTTGGAATTGACATAAAATAAAATATACAAGCTAACATATAGTACAAACTATGTCTTATATATATGTGTATATATGTGTATATATGTGTATGTATGTATGTATGTATGTATGTATGTATGTATGTATGTATGTATGTATATATATATATATACACACACATACATACATACATACATACATACATACACACACACACACACATACACACACACACACACACACACACACACACACACTCTCTCTCTGTCTACCATCCACTGAGTGTATTTGAAAAATGTGAATGTACAAACAATGTAGTATCCTGGTGAACCCTGTAGTATGACATAAATCAAACGTCTTGAAATAAACCAAAACAACAGATAACAAAAACAGTGTTGAGTTTTTCTCAGTCTCAATACTTCAAGTATTTCTCAGATAAAAGTAGTCTTCAGACAACATGTTCATTATATACAGCAATAACCTGAAATTAATCTGTTCTGGAACGTTTTAGGTTGCAGAAGATAGTGATCCACCTGTGTGACGTCAATAAACACAGATATTGCTGAACCAAGATGGCTTGAATGGCAGATGTGTGGCCAAAGTTATTTCAGTTTTGGGGGAAAAAAACAATACAAGCTGCAAATTATATTGTAATCCATGCCAATGGTTTTCTGGGTTGCGTCCTTTGCTGGGTCCTCATTTATAAAACGTGCATACGCACAGATTTTATCTTCGAGTGTGTGTATGCTTAAATCCACATCAGCGCTCATATTTATAAAAACGTACACTCTTTTTATTGTCGGAGTATTGCAGATTTTAATAATGTAAGCAGTTCTCGCAGCTTGCTGTTCTAAATTATGATTATTGGTGATATTTTATATGTTAAACACAATAATTAGGAGTTGTTTACAAGGCAGAGAGCTGAAACCATTCATTTGCAAGTTCACAATAATTTACGATTCATAGATTTCAAATCTGAAAGAGAGCCATATATTCTATGAATCGTATGCGTATTCGAAAGATGATGGCAATATCACATTTAGGATGTTCTTTGTGCAACAAGTTACAAATGAAGCCCCTGGAGTGGCTGAGAGGGGACTTCAGATGTGGATTTAAATGCAGGCGACAGAAAATCCAGCAGGGCCACACTGTTCAACTAGTTTCAGATTAAATAATGTGTTCAAAATTAGAAATAAAATAAGCTAATAAAGAGTACGTATACATACGATATCCATGTATTATTTTCTTAGTGCTAGACATTTAAATATGACCATCTTTATGCGTTAATTAAAATTATTTTACAATTAAAAAAAATAATGAATAAAAAATAAAAATGGCATCAATCACTTACCCCATGAATGAAACCTGGGAGGCTTGTGATTGTCCCAAGTAAATAACACTGTCTGGGCCAGAAAAGTATGAAAGACATTGTCAGAATCTGCCATTAGTGGTTCAGCTGTAACGTTATGAAGCAACGAGAATACTTTTTGTATTCAAAGAAAACAAACATAACGACTTTTTTCAGCAATTTGTCACTGTAGTGTCATCGCACCACTATTTTGGAGAGTACCTGCTGGACACAAATTGTGTACACTCTTCTGAGTTTATGAAAACATTGTATCAGTGTGTCACAGCTAACAGAGATGGGCATACACAGCCGAATAAAGGATATGGTTGAATAAAGTCTTTATTTTAGTTTTCTTTACATATAAAACGTATTCTCTTCGCTTCATAACATTACGGTTGAACCACTGATGGCAGATGGAGCATTCAGACGATGTCTTTCATACTTTTCTAGACCTTGACAGTGTTCATTACTTGGCAGTCAATGGGACGGTCACAAACCTCCCAGATTTCATCCAAAGTATATTTAATTGTGTTTACAGACAAACAAAGCTTTTACAGGTTTGGAACAACATGAGTTAAGTGTTTTTTGTTGTTTTTTAGGGAAAGCACTATTTTAGTTTTCAGTAAGTAACCACAAAAACTATTGGTTGATTATTCAGTTATCACCCAGAGTGTTGAAACCTAACTACAGTATTGATATCAGTAAAATCCACTATCGGTTAACTTTTGTGCTACTTATAAATATATATTATTTTTTGTCTGATCAATATAATACTTGCTTGCTGAATAAAAGTTTGAATTCTTTAAAACAAATAATCTCTCTGAATCTCACTTTTCTTTCTTGACTCTACTTCTTTTTATTTATTTTTTCATTCAGTGATTTGTTAAATAAAGTCTCGCTCAGCGTGGATCATTCAGTCAGTGAGTTGTGAAACTGTTAAACTGCAATGCTATACTCGGTCAAACACATGCTTGCGTGCTTGTTTGTCCATTCAGCACGTTTAGTCACAAATAAGTTCGCTGTTCATTATGATGAAAATTGGGCATAAAAGGCAGCGACAGCACATTCCAGTGTAGAAACTCCCACACGGAAAGTCTGGGAAATTGTTTCTATTACTGAATGAGGTTGTTTTTAACCCACATTTTAAAGCAGCCTAACCTTGGGTGTTATCGGCATCAAATAAGACACCACCTGTCTTAGTTTCCCATTTGTTCAGACCATATTAGAGTGTAAAAAGCAATTTCTTTATGTTATTGTTGATGACTTGCAGAGCTGCATTTTGATATTGTGCTTGAGGAACGAGACATAGATGAATGCCAGCTATGGGCTGAATGTAAATCAGTAAAGTAGTCAAGCTCTCTGCTGCATTTCAATTCACTGGGGAGCTATTAGGAATTACCCACAGAGCCCTGTTTTCTTTTTTTTTTTTTTTCTTCAGCTCAGTTCTGTGTGTGGCTCTGAGGCCAGTCCTTTGCTGCGTGTCCTTTTAACTGTAGTGAAGGAAGGCACGGTTTGGCATTAGCTGAGCACTTTAGTTGCAGTACACACACTGGGTCCCTGGTGATTTCTGAGTCACGGTAAAAGCAGGTTGGAGTTGTGTGAAGACTGATCAGTGTGCGTCACGATGATGGGAAACAGAGAAGGAAGCTCGTCATAAAGGTAATGGTGCTGTCACGTGTAAAGGGAACTTACTAGTCCAACTGTTTCACTCGCTTTTGCCTCAGGGAGGTACAAAACCTTCTGCTCATAATGGAATTACTCCCAAAAGTCCTATTGCACAGATGTATTAATAGTTGATTCACTGTTCCATTCATGAATATCAATGACATTTGTACATGGAAACAGTCAGGCATGGATACAAAGAGGGATTATGATCCTGTGAGCCCCAGGGTGAGTTTTAATGTCCAAATAAGAAAAAATGAAATCACAAATATGCAAAAAAATATGAATATAAAAATTACTTGTGATGTACTGCAACTTGTGTACGACATTGAAGCTGGAATAAGTTGTTCAGAGGGCACTGAGGAGTGGCCCAGAAAAGCCATTTTATATTTCTCCATTTATTTAACATTGTGGAAACAGTCACTGGCATATATTCAAGTGCTGTTCGTCTATCTGTATCAATTTTCCATCTGTGTGGCTTGTTTCCAAGTGTCGGGGCACCGCGGACCTCTCTGCAGTCAGAGGTCCCGTGGCACTGGCCACATTGGCGCAGTATCTAATCTGTCCTTGCACGGACAGCAGCAACTGCATTAATCAAATGTTTAATTTCGAAGTGCTTTAAAATCTGATAGTAATCTGATTATAAGATGTTGTAAAAGGACAGTTATACGCATGGGCTGCATATCAAACAAATTATATTATCTTTAACAATACATGGTGGATGAAATAATATACATAACTCATGCATTTGAGTAAAGTCTAAAGTCTGTTGTTTTTATTTAATTTTAAATTGTATTTTATGGAACGTTGTTTGTTTTATTTATTTTTATTATATACCATTCATAGGTCTGGAGATGTTTTAGTTTTAATGTTTAGAAATTCTTACAAATCACATAACTGTTTATAAAAATAAATAAATAAAATAAAAAAAAAAAAAAAATAATAATAATAATAATAATAATAATAATAATAATAATAATAAGAAGAAGAAGAAGAAGAAGAAGAAATGAATTCTAAAGAATAAATAATTATATACATATATATATATACACATAAATATATATATATATACATATACACACATATATACATATATATATATATATATATATATATATATACATACATACATACATACATACATACATACATACACACACACACACACACACACACATATACATATATATTAACTTAAATTATATTTATTTTTTAAGATATAATTCATTCCTTTGTCAGC
>JAUMHE010000063.1:1111153-1130229 GCA_032359235.1 Enteromius mattozi | reverse complement strand
TCCAATCAGTATAATCAAACACAGCTGGACTCAAATGAAGGTGTAGAACCATCTCAAGGATGATAAGAAGAAATGGACAGCACCTGAGTTAAATATATGAGTGTCACAGCAAAGGGTCTGATTTTAGCAAATGGCTGCAATATAACAAAGAGTGAAAAATTTAAGGGGGTCTGAGTACTTTCCGTACCCACTGTGAATATTAAAGTTCTGTTATCATTTACTTACTCAAAATGACTTCTTTCTTTGTTCTACTGTTAGACGTGAGACATTTTTAATAACACCAGTCATACATTTTAAGGTAGTTACTGTACATGAATGGGAACTGTCAAGCTGCAAAAATAGCACAAAAGCATAATAAAATAGTGACACTCTTCTAAATCTTCTGAAGCATTATGACAGCTTTTTGTGTGAGAAACATGCCTTTATTTAAGACAAAAATATCAGTGTCTATCCTCCTTTGCACATTCATGAGAAAATTAGTCTAATGTGTGAACAATTCATGCTTCTGAATTAGATTAAGTCAATGAATCAGCTGATCTAGTTCATACACCATGAATGATTCATTCATAAATTCAAAATCTCACTGACTCACTGATCCAGATTCAGCATTTCTTGAGGGGAAGATATTAAGTGAATAGTGATGTAAATATGGTCTGATTGTCACACAGAGCTTTTGTTTGTGCTTGTGAATAGTTATATAGTCAACTTTATCATATTTTAAGGTGTTTTTGCATCTTTTTAAGATGCAAAACTACTCTGAGAATTTCTACTTTTGTGTTATACAGATAAGTCATACTGGTTTGGGACCCACATTAGGGTGAATAAATAATCGAGAATTGTGTTTTTTGAGTAAACTGTCCATGTAACTTTTACTAAATTGTATTCTATCAGTTGTGCATTTTTTTTATACAAATTAAGAAACACAGGAAAGGACGCTGGAATGGAGCAAATGGACAGGGAAAAAATATGAACAAAAAGAACCTAGTGAAGCAATCCTATTTGTTCACCAGAGTAAAAGTTCTGTAAACACCTTTTCCAGAAATGCTAAATAATTTCCCACAAATAAGGTTCCATAACAGCTTGATAAAGCACACAGGGGCTGGATTTGGAAGCAGACGTGGGTCAAAAGTAAAGAACGTTCAGGCCAGATGAATAGCAGGCTTTGTCAAGAAAACTCAGAAAGCTAATAGAGAAAATGACGAGAACTGGCTCTGTTCGCTCTCCCTTTTACCCAACAGAGTTTACCAAGGCACACGGCCAAGGTACACACGCTCACACATTTACGTGCATATAAATACACACACATGCGTGAAGAATGCACACATGTATCCATCAACAAAGCAGGGCTTCAAGTTTCAATGTACATTACAGATGTATACACACCCTCAAAGACTCACACAAATACAGACAGACACTTCCATCAGGCTCTGTATTTTTTCAAATAGCTGCGGCAAATGTCTTTCTTTCATGCTGTAGCATTTGTTAAACTGACTGAGAGCTCTGTGTTCACAGTGTCACATGCACAGCCATCCCAGACATCTCAGTGCCACACATACATACAGGCGCCTCATTTTCCACTGTGCTTTAAACTGTCCATTCACCCTGCTCTTATTCAAACAAGCTCTTTTTCAAGGCTGTTGGTTTATTTTGGTTGGTTCTTGTTGACTTTTATTTAAATATATTTGCTTTATAGGGGCTGACCTTACTTTAGCATTTTCTCTGCTTGACCCGCATGTAAAGACATAAAGAGAGTATGGATAACTTTGTGTGGGTGAACTCCTGAGTGTTTATGCAGAGGAAATGCTTCTGAACTGAGCGTTAAGGGGATTTTGGAATTGCTATGTAATTGCGAGAGTTTCACAGTAATTATGGTTTGTGAGTGAAATTGCATTTTCTTTGTGCCACGATACATTTCCACTTGTTTTTGTGAGTTTAAATTAAGGAAAACAAAATGCAGTGGCAAAAAAAATCTGCACACTTAATGAAATGCAGAGTTCATGGTCCTTTGAACAAAAAATTATTCCTGAAGATTTACATAAAAGTTACAACAAAAACTAAAGACAAAACACACACACAAAAGCAAACATTTAAGTCCTGGCTGAACAGTGCTCAAGAATTTGATTGAAAATGATTGCATTTTCAGTGCTAAAGAATTTGATTGTATTTGAATTTGATTTTTCTTAATTAGTTAAGAAATGCAATCATAATTGTGAGAAATAAAGACACAATTACAAGAAAAAGTTGCAATTACGAAAAAATAAAACCACAGTTGTAAGATATAGTGTCACATTCTGAGATATAGCCACAATGTTTTTAATAAATGTTAACTTTGATAATATAATCACAACTGGGTGATATTAAATCACATTGTGAGACAAATGTAAGATATGATTCCCAACCATAAAAAGTCACGATTGTGATGAAATTGCACTTACAAGAAATAGTCACAATTATTGTAGGAGTGATGATTACAGTAGCGAGATATGAAGTCATACTTTGAGATAAGTCACAATCGCTTGCTAACTATAAAGTCACTAACTATAAAAAAAGTCACAGCTGTAAGATACAAAGTCATTCTGACAAAGTCAAGTGATTGTCAGAATGAAATTGCATTTTTTTTAGTTAGTGACAATTAAGAAAGTCAAAATTATTGTGAAAATCTTTGTAGATATATAGTTTTTAGATTGTATACTGTAGATATTAAGTCACATTTTTAGATAAAGTCTCAACAGCAAAAAGGTTGTGAGGTGTAAAGTCACATTTTGAGACCAATGTGAGAAGTTTGGTACTTTATTTTAGGGTCCAATAATCACTATTAACAAACCATTAACTATGACTTAGCTCCTCAAACTACTGATTTACTGCTTATTAATAGTCAGTCAGGTAGTTTTGAAGTTTAGGTATTGTGTAGGATTAGGGATGTAGAATATGGTCATGCAGAATATGTGCTTTAGGTACTAATAAACAGCCAATATGTTAATAATAGGAATGCTTATAAGCAACTTAATAGCGAGAATTAGTCCCTATACTAATGTGTTACCTTTTGTTTTATTAACTTTTTTTAAGATGGATATGATGTGTTTATAAACCAGTGAGAAGTTGTTTTGCCACAAGCATATTACAGATGTATGAACTATACTGCCTGTTTGATCATTATCAAAACATTAATGTTTTCTGCTTTGATTTGTCTTTTAATATCCAGTACCTCAAATGGTAAGGTGTATGTGGCTCAGGTGAAGAGGAGAACTGATGCCAGGAAGATCTATGACACCGCTAAGAAGCAGGGGAAAACAGCAGGGCTTCTTGCTACCAAGTCAGTCCAAATTTTGTTTAATACCTTCTCCAATGGGACATGCATTTTGGCAGAATCCCAGTGTGCAGCCATCCACAAAAAATTGCAAAAGGCTGTTTCATTTACTCTTCAGTTTTGACCTAACAAACATGCTGTTTTGGAAATGAATGCGTTGACAAAAATCCCTACAGTTTTACTCAAATGTTTTGAACAATAAATCTTTTTAAAAATATTTTCAAAATCCTTTTTCGGGTGAAATGTTGAACTTGATTAACTTCTGTTGTATTCCAAAGGGAACGTGAGATAGAGAAGTTCCGTGTAGCAGTCAACGTGCCTCCTGGAGCTCGTGTCTCATTCTCATTGACTTACGAGGAGCTGTTATCAAGACGTCTCAGCCGTTATGAGCTGTCTCTGGGTCTACGGCCTGGTCAACCCGTGCAGAACATCTCCCTGGATGTCAGAATATCTGAGCGGACAGGTATCAGCTTTATCAGAGCTCTGCCACTGCGAACCAGCCGACTGCTAACCAACAATGCTCAAGGTACCCTAAAATAATCACTTCGGTCATATCAGTGCTTCAGAACAAACAATCACAAAATATGTGGTTTATTTCCTTTTTCCTGATCTCTCAGTGGATGCAGATCCTCCTCCATCAACCAAAGTGGAGCAGAATCCTTACTGCGCACATGTGTGCTATACTCCCAACATACAGCAACAAAAGAAAATCTCCCCCAGAGGTCTCAATGCAGACTTCATCATTCAGTATGATGTGGAGCTCAAAGACCCCATGGGGGACATACAGGTCTTCACACTAATGTATCTGATTGGTGGTACCAGAATAGCAGTGTTCCTGGTGTAGCATTGTAATGTTTTCTCTTGTTTTCTGTTGTCAGGTGGATGATGGCTACTTTGTTCATTACTTTGCACCTCGAGGGCTTCCTGTAGTTCCTAAAGATGTCATCTTTGTCATTGACATCAGTGGCTCTATGATTGGCACAAAAATCAAGCAGGTAGCATTTCAGCCAAAACCACAACTTGTTGAGAATAAGATAAAGAACATTGAATTGTGTGTTTCTCCATTGTGTTTTACATCAGACAAAAGCAGCAATGACCACCATACTGAGTGACCTACGTGAGGGGGATTACTTCAATCTCATCACTTTCTCAGATAAGGTCCACACCTGGAAGAAAGGCCGCACTGTGCGGGCGACTCGGCAAAATGTGAGAGATGCCAAGGAGTTTGTCAGGAAGATAATAGCAGAGGGCTGTATGTGTCTCTTTTGTATCTTAAACAATCTTATTATTAAGTGGATTGAACAAGAGATTAAACAGCCACAATGAGGATTCAGTTATGTATTTTTTTTAATGGTTTTTCTCCTTACGCCAGGGACAAACATCAATGCAGCTCTGTTGTCTGCGGCACAGTTGCTAAATCCATCCTCACACTCATCTTCATCCACTGTTCATGTGTCTTCATCTCACCGTGTTCCCATGATCATCTTCCTGACTGATGGAGAAGCCACTATTGGGGAGACAGAACCAGATGTGATTCTGCGCAATGCACAGAATGCTTTGGGTTTAGCTTCATTATTTGGACTGGCCTTCGGAGATGATGCTGATTTCCCAATGTTGAGGAGACTGGCATTGGAGAATCGGGGTGTGGCTCGGATGGTAAGTGACCAGTACCGCTGCTCCCTATACGCAGAGTACGCAGTCTGCGTAGGGCACCAGCTCCCAGGGGGGCACCATCCCAGTCTCTCTCTCAAAAAAATTTTTTGTTCTATATTATTAAAAATGTATACATAAACATAAAAATCTAAACATGAACATACATATCATATTTAGGCTAAATATAGGCTAATTATATATAAAAAAGTATTTTATGATGAACGCAGTGCAGTATAAGCACACGTGACACGCGCGCATCAGAACACCGGCGCACGCGCTCGCTCTCACCTGAATACAAATAATCATAACTGATGGACAGGGAAAAGACATCAGCGCAACCCGGCGCAGAGAATAGAAAAATAAAAAAGTCCGAGATGAAACACCCTGTTGTTCAATTTCAGGTAATACCTTTATAATCCTGTGAAACATTTTTGATTGACGTTGGTAGACTAATGTGTTTTATTGTCGGTGATTTCACCACCAACAACAACGGATATGACTTAACATTGCAGTTTCGTACGTAAAATGTATTATATAAAAACAACGAGGCAACATATGGTATATGGTTTCATTATTGTTTCATTGAATAACACTGTAAAAATACATGATAAAATACAGCAATTTAAAAACTAAGTTAAAAACAGCAGGCAGCTGGAATTTAAAATCAGTCACACTGTATTAATAAAATCATATAGGCTAGTTTCTGTCTAGGGCTACAATTGTAATTTATAAATAATACAATGTAATTACAATTTATTTATTTACTTTTATATTTTATGAAAGTTCTATTTTGACCCCTTATAGGCTAGTAGGTGTTTGTTTGTTTTTTTGAGGGAGGGGGCACACCAATACTATTCTGTTTAGGGCACCCATTTGGCCAGCAGCGGCCCTGTAAGTGACCTTCTACAAGTATGCCTATACACAAAAAGTCATAAAAATCTCTGGTATTTATGAAACACGTAAACTCAACTAAAGGCATAGAACACCAAAAAATTAAAACTACCCCATAATTTACTCATCCTCAAGCCATCCTAGGTGTATATGACTTTATGCTTTCAGATGAATGCAGCTGGAGTTATATTACAAAAAAATGTCCTGGCTCTTCCAAGCTTTATAATGGAAGGGAATGGGTGTTTATTTTGAAGCCCTAAAAAGTGCATCCATTAATCATAAGGGGTGTTAATAAAGGATAAAGCCACAACAATTTTACAACTCTCCCTGAATAAAGAAAGTCATATACACCTAGGATGTATATCAGTGCTCTTGGAATGACATTCAACCAATCAGATTCAAGGACTGGAAATAAATCACATGAATTAGAATATTTTGTTTAAATTAAATGGTGTAAATGAAATTATAAACATTTGCATTTGTTTGTTCTCTTTCAGGTATATGAGGACGATGATGCAGCTGTCCAGTTGAAAGGTTTCTATGATGAAGTCGCCAGCCCTCTGCTTTCAGATATCCAGCTGTCCTATCTAGATGATCAGGTGTACGATATCACTCGCTCTCTGTTCCCCAATTACTTCCAGGGCTCTGAATTGGTAGTCACGGGTCGACTTAAGCCAGGTGTACAGGATCTAAAGCTTACGCTAACAGCAAACGATTCAAAGCAGAAGGTCAAAGTGGAGAATGAGCTATCATTGGCCAAAGCAGTTGTGAATGGCACAGAACCGTCTATGGGCTGTGCACAGGCACTGGATGGCATTCCTAGCTTTGTGCATAGGCTCTGGGCTTATTTCACAATCAAAGAGTTGCTTTTGGCTAAAATTAACACCTCGAATGTGTTCATACAGCGTCTTCTTGTAGATAAAGCCACCAATCTTTCACTGAAATACAATTTTGTAACACCGGTCACATCGTTGGTTGTGATCAAACCAGATATCGATGAACCCGAACCTACTGTTAGCTCTTCTGTTGTGGCTACTACTAGTAAGATGTCAACTAGTACCGTAGCAGGTTCTGCAAACATGACGAATCAGACCTCTCACACTGCACCTAAAGTGTCTTCAGGAAAAAAATCCAGCTCGTTCTCACCTCCAAAAACAAGCAAACCTCCTGTCACCAAATCTGTACGAGCACATCCACCACCCTCAGGGCTTCACACCACAGGTCGGCCTCCCAACTCTTCTGTTTCCCTTAACAAAACAATCCCTCCTCCATCACCTAAGATGACCACTCCAGGACCACTTAAGACCACCTCTACCCCGCTTTCCAGCAAGTCATCCTCCTCGTCTCTGAGCACCATCAAAAAAAACCCTTCTTCCTCTCCGCCAGTCAAAAGCACAACGTTAGCCTCCTTACTCAAAACTGCACCATCTGTGGTGAAAGACTCTTCCTCGGATGTTGAGAACTCTACTACCTCAGGACTCACAACGCTTGAGCAGGGCAAACAAACATTAACCTCCACAGCATCTACCACAGATGCTAATTCAGACATTCAGGTTGAACTGGAAGTGGCCACACTGATGACTCCTTCATTTCTGCCTATGCCAGGAATGACAGATGCACCAAAGTTGTGGGAAGCCTCTCGTTTTCTGGGTGAGTTCCTTCTGAGGAGCAGAAGCTGACATTTTCAGGCATAATTTTGCAGATATTTGGTAGTTTTTGAACGTTTCATACATTTCAAATGGATAACTAAAATTCCATTGAATGTAATGGTTGTTTTCGTGTCCTCTATTTCCCATGTTTCGCTGTCCATCAGATGTGTCCTCATCTATCCAGATTCAGAGGAAAGGTAATGCAGTCTGTATTATTTTCATTCTACTACTTTGGGTTAGTGTAGAATGTAGTTTTAAGAGGTTTTTTAGGCGAGAATGTACTTGTATAGACAAATATGCAGTTTGTTAATAAAGATAATGTCTATTTAAAGATGTAATGTGTAGATGTAGTGTGAGCTCCAGTCTGTCAGCGGCTGTTCAGCGCTCATGAACCTGCTAAGAGCATCCTTACCTAGGTCAACTCTTCTGGAATTTGCCACTGGCTTTGGTGTCTATATAGTGATTAAACATGAGATATTATTCATTTTAGGTAAATCAAACAGGCCGACCACCATATGGCTGTATATCGGCATGCTGTGTGATTTTGGATATTGTTGATTTCCTATTCTGTTTGCAGTGCCCTTCGAACTGAACATGTACACTCTCCTAGTATTATATTAGTTAAGATGGATATACAGTATATGCTATGAAGTCCACTTCGCAGGGCACTTACGTTTAAAGGAAACTCATCTTATTGTGGGAATAAAAGCAGAGCAAATACTGAGAGTGTCAAAAATTTGGCAAATGTTCAGCTTTATGCTATTAAGAGGAGGAAAACAAAGTGGCAGCCATAAAGCCGAGTGGACATATACGGTTAAGGTGAAACTAGGGTAATTTTGTAGCTTCTGATTGTGTGTTTCTTAATCTTTTATACAGATATTGAACTTCTTAAAGGTACGTTATACATTTTCAAATGCTAAAACCGTTTGACTCTGATTCCAAATATGAACAACAGCTGCCTAAACAAAGCTGCATCATTGTGACATTATTTTGCAGATTATGATACAACACATGACTACGACTATGACTACAACATCCATTATGAGTCATGTGAGTTAAAAACATAAAAATTTTTAGCACTGTCTACTTTTTCAGCTATCAGGAAGTATTATGTAGTTTTTGGATTTGTTAATTTTTCTTTCAGATTCCGATGCTGAGGTGTCTGGTAAGCACTTTTTTCAATTATCAATTTATAATCTGTGTTTGTGCAATAAAAAAAACCTTCAGAAATACAGTGCAGCTACATTTATTAACTTGTAATTAGCAGCACATTGTACTGTAGTATGTCTTCAATTTCAACAGACCCAGATAACCAACCCAGTTTAAGTTCAGTTAGAGTGTTCTCCTCCTCAGGTATGACCATTTTATGAAATATTGCATTTTTCCTTTAGCTGTTTATGCAAATTTCAAGTTAAATATAAGATTATAACATAAAAATATTTTGTATCTCTGAAAGTGGATGGAGACCCACATTTTGTCGTTCAGCTCCCAAAGCTCCTTCAGAACTTGTGTTTTACCATCGATGGCAGAGCTGATGATGTACTACGGCTTCTTGTGGACCCAGAGAAAGGTGGTTTTATGTTTTTACATCCAATATATAGCTTATTGTTTAGATACTCTTTTGACATGATTGATGTCTCTTGTTCCTGTTTTAAACCGTTAGGCATTATTGTGGATGGGCATTTAATGCTGGCTCCTTCTAAAGAGGAGCTGGAGAATCGTACTCGTACCTTCTTCGACAGGATTTCCATCACTGCAGCCAAAGGTGCCATTATGATCACATTAACACTGGACTCGGTACAGGTGAAAGTGGATGGGAAGGAAATTGAGATGCTACCTACCAATGAGAGAGGATCTGTGGAGTGGCATGGCATAAGAATTATGGTTGAAGAACACCACAGCTGTTGGATTGAGCTCGGGGTTGGTGTGCAGTTCCTCATTCTCTTCCATCGCTACAACCATCCCAAATACTTTCAAATAGAGCACCTGGGCTTCTATATTGCAGATGGAAAAGGGCTGTCTCATCTCACTCAAGGGCTGTTGGGTAGGTAACACCATTTCTTTTTTTTGATATTTAAAATGGTTTTTCAGCCATATTTTGCCATTTTTGAAGACTTGTATGTGTAATCTTTCCAGGCCAGTTTCAACATACTCTTATGGAGGTCATAAGGGTTTCAAGGGATCAAGCTGGTTTCCATCATGCACAAACAAATAGGAACACTTCACTAGCCATGGGTTTGCTAAAGAAAGGAGATGAGCATTTTCCTGTCACTCTACAAGACAAGATTCTGAAAGACTCATCTAGGAAGCGACACTCAGCTCAATGTTGGGTTGTGCCAAAGGTGGATGTAGAGAGACTTCTGGGCCAGTCCTATGAGAGCTATGTTGTGGATCACCAATAGATAACCTTCAGACCATGTCTCCACATCTGCAGAGTTATAAAAGGTACAGAATAGTCACTGGAACTTGAATCTTTTTCTATTTGACAGTGAAAAAACAATTAATGGGGGAGAGAATAAGAATGTACACAAGCTGTGATGAACTGAAGGATGTTTCTGAAGCATTGACTGGTCCAAATCTTTGCATTTGAACATAATGTTACAATACCATTCAAAGATTTGTGGTCAGTAAGATTTGTTTTTGAAAGAAATCACTTGTAAAAATATTTTTTCTTTCAAATAAATTATTCATCCAAGAATCCTGGAAAAAAAATCCCTCAGGACTTCAGTAATCACAGGAATAAATAACATTTTAAAATATTTAAAATTTAAAATCCTAACTATATTCAGAAAATGTGTGTATGTGTGTGTGTGTATATATATACATACATACATACATACATACATACATACATACATACATACATACATACACACACACACACACACACACACACACACACACACACACATATACATATATATTAAATTAAATTATATTTATTTTTTAAGATATAATTCATTCCTTTGTCAGCTGAATTTCCATTAATTCAGTCTTCAGACACTTTAATCATTCAAATATATGTTAATTTGTGATTTAATTATCAATGCTGAAAATGGTTCCTTAATATCTTCCTGAAAACTTTCATACTTTTTTCATAGGATTCTTTTGATGAATAGAAAAATCAATTTCTGTGAAATATACTTTTGTAACATTACTTTACTGTCATTTTTAATCCAATTCAACAGGTTCATTAAAAAGTGTCCATTTGACACAAACACGTTAATCAACATGAACATACTTTTTGAATGTGTACCATCGTTTTACCATAGTACAGATTATTTAGCACCATAGTTTTTATATCATACCAACATTTAGTATAACACCATCATTTTGTTCCGCTACCACCAGTGTTTTTGTTTTAAGGATTTGAAAATACTGAAGTGAAAATATTATGAAGCACCCATCTCAAATATTAAGGATACTCCCATAATACATTTCTAGAGGGTCATGATGAAATCCGCAGCTCTCTGTGATCTTTCAACAGGCATGCCACAGAGATTATTGGATTGTGCTGAATTTGTGAGTGACTGACAGGAGTTTATTCTTGGGGTGCAGGTCTGTCATGTTGCTGTCTTTCTGGCGTGGATACAGGGCTAACTGGAGTATTTGCTCAGGGCCGATTTCCGCTGTGCAGCTTATGCTGATTGGATGATTGTGCTAAAACCAAAGGACGACTGCCAAGAGACATAAATACCCTCTGAGATAACAGCCAAGAGTGATGAAATACAGCGGGGATGTTTGATAATGCTTTTATAGACTTAACTTTCTGTGATGGATTTATCAAATGCTACATCTTGAGTTCTAGTTGTGAATGCTGATTGGTCATCTATTCATCTTAGGTTCTTTTAATGAATATTTCTGTCCGTGCTTTAAATGTGAAGGGTATGAATTTTTCAGTGTTAAAATACTTTCCCCTGTGCAGTGTTAATATGCAGAGACAAATATGAATTATCCATTAGCACGCTGATTCCCCAGTCTCTGTTGTCTTATCAAAACATTGCTCTGTTTATTTGTGCATAACAGCACAGCAATAGTCGCTCAATGTGAGTTTCAGTTTTACTCAACCATTGGCGAATGGAAAGTGTGTTCAGAAAACCTCAAAAAAAAAAAAAAATCATTATTTTTTTATTGAAACTCTACAGTCTTCTGTTACCGTGTGGTTCATATACAGATAAACTGTCTGTGGCCATAATGTCTTAAATGTACACTGATGTTAACATTTAAAATTACACGTCTCATATAGACCATGGCTCTGTAAGGGGGGAAAGATATCTCACACGGCAGTTGAATTCACAAGGATCATGAAAAAGTCGATAAAATTAATGGAAAGGGAGGTGAATAGTCATTCAGCTATACCACTGTGAAAATTACTAAGAGAGCAGAATAAAGTCTGTGGCCCGAGTCAATGAAATAGCTGAGGAGAGCAATTGTACCTTGGGGGTGTCTCCTGCCACCCCTGCTCTCCATCACAGCAGTTTAGATAATAGTATTCCCTGCTTAAACATACAGCACATCTGTTTTAAGCTAAAGGCCTTCAGTGCTGCTCGCAGAAATTGTGCAGATCGACTTGAAATGCAAGTCGGATGACAAAAAACAAATAGATAAAATTTTGACACTTGTAATCAGGTCCCACCCCCCCCAAGCCAAAGTCACTTTTATGATAATGCTGTGTTCTTTTTGAGTCTTGAAAGTGAGTCACTATTGACTGCTATTCTCTGGGAAATTGCTACTCTGACATCTATTAGAATTTTTTTGTTGTTGTCTGCAAAAGCAAAGAAAAGTCATATTGATTTAGAACATCACAATACAAGATGGAGAAGAAAAAAAGAAAAAAAGAATTTACATTTTTGGGGTGAGCTGTCCCTTTAAGGGAGGATATGACACAAAACTCAACGGAAACAACGAACACAACAGCAGCAGTTCAAATAAAGCCCAAAACAGCAAACAATGAGGCGGTAATTTGCATGATTTATTCATGCCAGAGTCCAGCATTCAGCATGACAGAAATTAGCCCTGAATTAATAGATCCAGACACAATACGAGTGTCTTGTCATTGACCCAGATATATTTTGTCCTAAACCACTTTAATTAAAAGCAAAGAACCTGCAGTGGAAGCAGTATGGTATCGGTTTCTAACAGCGAGGTGCACTGTCTAAGTGCGTCTTTCTGCTTAATGGACACCGAACGGAGATATTGTCTCGTCTGTGTTATCATGCTGTTTATAAATGTACTCATGTATGTGGCTGGTGCAGGCGATGGGCGGTTCAGGGTGTTCTGCACAAGCCTCCAGGTCTGTAATTACAGTACATTGTTGTCAAGTATCTGAGAGGAGTAATTTCAGAAACTCTTACAGAAGAGGAAATTGACCTGCCTTTTCATTATCTCATGCATAATTATGTTCTGCCTTTCTACAGTTTTATCCACTATATCGCCGCTGGTTAATGCAATATACACCACTCTTTGTGAATGCGGCAACTTTGATTCATGATCTGGCACTCGCATGCTCAGTAAATGTGATTCTTGGCAACGGCTGTGAGTTTGTATTTTTGCAACTACGCACTTGGTGCTTCATTTATCGCACCTGACTGCTGCTATCTCCATAATACTTGAAGCAGAAAATATGCGTTTATATCTACATCTGGTTAAATTGGCCATTTTTGTGCACATTAATTCCTTATATGCTGAGAGAAAAAATACTATTCAGAAAGCATGCATTAAAGAAATACTTCACCCAAGCATTATTTACTTAAGCATCACCTTGGTTTTAGTTTTTGTTTATTGTTTCAAGTAATTTATTTCCAATATATAATATCAGTAAACATACTGTCTGTTAAAAAAATAAAAAGGAACAAAATGTTCCACTTTTCTACTGTACCAAATGTGCAAGATGTTCTGAAATCATTGTGAACACAAATATTAATGTTATTTGGTGCCAATAATGTCACACAAGCAGTGATTTAGTGAACTACAAAACTGTTTTTGCTTAAAAAGAAATGCATGAAAATATGCTGACAAATTACTGATTTAGATTGCAACCTTCTGAATGCAATTTAAATGCAAATATAATATAATATAATAAAATAAATATAATATACTTCCATCAGTTCATTCTTTACGTCATTTAATTGTTACATGGGATGAATGAAATGAATGAATGAATGAATGAATGCATGAATGAAGTTGACAGTGAAACAAAATTTCTAAAAAAAAAAATAAAAAAAAATAAAATAAAATAAATAAATAAATAAATAAATATATATATTTGGACCAAACACTATGCCTACATTTTAATTTATATTATATATATATATATATATATATATATATATACACACTGTATAGCCTATATAAAAGAGGTGCAAATGTGCAATATTTATGCACTATTTTAACACAAAAAACTGCATCTTAATTATTAACAACATTGAAAATCCAACACTAAATGCGTAAAGCAGCGGTAAGTATTTCCGTTCAATCATTGTCATTCCTTGCATTTGTTGTCAATCAACTTGCCTATCTCTCCATGTAAATTGTGTTTCATTCAGAAAACTCAGTGCTATTTTCCTGGTGCAATTACCATTTCACAATTACAACCCAAAGAAATCAGCCAGTAAACTGAATTTTTTTTTTTTGAAAGAGATGGTTATTCTTATAATTATTGTAATAATTATCACACAATTAGCAGAATTTCAACATTGTTGAAGAGCTGATTCAGGTGTCTGAAGACTGGGAATTGCGCAGTGCAAATTGTGCTCAGAACAGATTTTGTTATCTTATTTGCATAATTCCTTTAGCGAATACGGCACTAAAACAACACAGACAGTGAGTGCAAATAAACAACACTATCAAACCATTTTTAGCGAATTCCCTCTTAAGTGAGTCACGGTGCACAAACGCTCAAAGACAAGGGTTTATGTCTAACTATATATCGAAAAAGTCTCAAAAGATACCTCTCCTCCCTTTAGCGTTGAGTGTCACCACCGTAATCAAGCTTTCATATTACACTCTCTCATTATACCTCCCATTTTCTTAATTAGGTCCCATATCACTCATGCTCTGAAAATACCATGTGTCTGGTTTCCCAGAACCTGATAAAGAGCTATTGTACAGATCATGAAGACTTCTCAGACGGCATGATGCAGACCTTTCAGCTCCAAACAGCTCTATATGGTGGATTTCATGGAAATGAGGGCAGTCATTTATACTTCATGAACTGTTTGTGACTGGTGAAGTAATTATTGATGTCTCTACATCTTGGTAAAGCATCTATCCATCCGCTCAGTACGTGTGAAACAGTAAATCGCTTCCATGAATCCTCCGAGAGAGTTGCTGTCAAAATAATGACCCTCGATGGCTTATTATTGAGATCAGTGTCATCCAAATTGATCTAATTTTGATGATGAAAATAGCACATGGTGCATGATTTCTCAATATTGAGAAAGACTTTAAGGAAGCACACTTAACCGAGGAGGCTAAACAGCTGAAATGATCTGAGGGCGCCGGGGACGTGCCGTTAAACTGAGAAGTGAACTGAAGTATTCAGTCATGAGGTGCCATTGATTTGATATGAACTCCTAGGGCAGTTTTTCAGAAAGGAGCTCAGTGCCTTTCAATATTCCATTAAGCGCAGCAGAGATAATTCACAAAAGAGCATTATTTTACATTGCATTTCACAATTTAACATGAACGTGTTATCACAACTTTAAGATGTTTCAGTTTAAATTTTGAGAGATAAAAACTGAAAAATTACTTTCAGTGCTTTTATTTGATAAAGGTCAGCTTATATCAGCTTTAGCAACTACATTTTTTATGGCTCCCAACTGTGATTTAAGGAAGATGTCCCTCAAGTTTAATAACCGAATGGCAGAGAGGTTGTGCCCTTTGATGTATCCCTCTCACAAATCTCATGGGCTTTGGTTAGATCATTTATATAATTTAAAAACATTACACATCATTTCACCACAACTGCATCTCCTTGTAATCTATCTATCTATCTATCTATCTATCTGTCCATGACTGTAAATGGACTGAAATTTTGTGCATTTCCTGCAAAGATGGAAATTAAAAAAAAAAAAAAAAAAACTAAAAAGAAAATTATCTATAATAAAAAAAACAAAAACATTTTATTTAATTTATAGTGAACAATATATCGAATGAATGAATAAATGGATGGATGGATGGATGGATGGATGAATGTACATACTTTGTTGCCTTTTTAATGGCAATGTAAGCAGTAAGCACAATTAAATTTGAATTTTAATTTGAACTTAAATTTTATTTAATATTTCATATAATGAATAGCACCTCTGAGTATAGTGCATTTTGTAAAAAACTAATTTCAATACAGCTACATAGTGAATATCACTTCAGTGCCACACGTTATGAACAAAAAAAAGAAAAAGAAAGAAAAGAACGCAAAAAAAAAAAAAAAATCAGAGGCTAAATAGATGGCCTAAAACTAAACATACTTACTCAATAGGGATCTTGTGGTTCTATGATGATGAACAGACCAGCTGGAATTTAAAAGCATACATTACTTTAATATAAACACTTCTGGCAAAGGTTGAATTGAAAAAAAAAAAAAAACAACAACAACTGGAAAACAGTTTCAAGATTACATGTGATGATGTTACTATCGTGCTCGGTGTGTGCAGCATGAGCAGCAGTGTTAATGGAAAGGTCATCGGTGATCTCCTGCATTCAATGCCTTAATACCAGCACATTCAACACACAGCTAGCCAACAATAAACACACACTGCATCTATATTTCATATGCGCTGAGCCATATGGTGGGGGGCTGTGATTATTACCCTCCACGAGAGAACAGAATCTGTGTTAACAGCTCAGCTATTTCAAGAGCTCACTGGTGAACCATTAATACATGAAAGATACAAGAAACTACATTCGAAAAGAACTGACAATGTTTTATATCATTCGTAATATCACCCACTATACATATCAAATGAATTTTAATGTGACCAACTGTGCATTACGATTCTTCCAGATAGTAATGAATCTCATTTTTACTGCACCCCATTAAGTTGAGTGTGTCATGTAAAATGTAACTCATTTTTTTGTTATGGGCCACTTCCTGTTATGTACGCCGACCTGTTAAACCACATACAAAATAACAAAGCCTCTGGAAATTTTGCATAATCATGAATTATGTACATCCACATGCATGAACTATTAGCCAGTCAGTGCCACACTGATGCTTGAAAAGCTTTTTGATTGGTTGATGTGTTCATATTGGAGACAGAGCCAGCAGGGGGCAGGTGCCCATCTGCCAGAAATGCCCTTTCCATCAGGTGGGTAAAAGCAGTCACAAGGCAGTTTCACTTTTACTCCGCTGCTCTTGTTCCTTTGACATATACTGTTTGATCTGGAATACCAACTACTTGTGTGAGGTACTGTAAAGAAATGGAGACATAACCATCTCTGTAACAGATTCTAGCTAAGGAAAAAATCAGAGGCCCTTTTGGAGCTAAATTATTATATTATATTGTATATATATATATATATATATATATTATAATTATTCCTATCTTTGTGGGGACAATTGGTCCACATAACATGATATATACCAGGTGCACACACACCCCTCATTCAAAAGTTTGGGGTTGGTAGAATTTTTTTAATATGCTTGAGATAAGTGTCCTACGTTCACGAAGGCTGCATTTATTTGAACAAAAATACTGTAGAACTGCAGAACTGAATATTCTGCAGCTATTATTCCAGTTTTCAGTGTCACGTGATCCTTTGAAAATCTTTTCTTTTTTTTTTTTCATTCGTTCTTCGATCCATTTTACTTATTTATTAAAATAGTTTTACTTTTGATTAATGTAATGCATCCTTGCAGAAGACAGAAAGTATAGTAGTTAAAATCTACTACTACCACTACCACTACCACTACCACTACCACTACTACTACTACTACTTCTTATTAATTTATTTTATTTTATTTTTTCCCTTTATGCATTTTTTTTGACTGACTATATTCATAATTAAACATGCAGTGATTCTCTGTAAGTCTCAGGGATTTAGCATCAACTTCACTGTTTCAAATTTGAATTAAACACAATGAATTAAGTATGAATGTTGTTAAAATCAAAAGCTAAGTACAATGTAATTTAATACTGCAGCTAAAATAGTCTGAACATCAAATACAATAATACAAACTGAAGATGAGTTTATGAAATGGTTGAGGGAATTCAAATTGACTAAATAAGCCTAAAATAAATACAATCAGAGTTCAATCAGCTGACTCTCTTCCAAAACAAATTAGGTTTTATAAATGGAAAAATACATGTATGCAAAGAGGAAAAGTGTTTAAGAACTTAAGCCTGAAACAGCCTCCTTCATTTTCATCTGTGCCAAACGTTCCTCAATGTAGTCAAATACTTCATATTGTTTGTCTTGAAATCATTCAGCTCTGTGAATAACACCTCAGACTTCATTGAGCTGAAGACCATTGAAGTGTGAAACAAGTGAGGAAAGTTGTAAATTATATTTTAATAATGTATCCAACTAAAAATAATCTATAATTTGTCATAATAGCTCTTGAAATGCTCTTATATGTGTCTAACACCTGCACTCAATGTGTCTAATGAAATAGCGTTGATTAAATCATTTTAAAATAATTGTTATAATGTCCTGAATATTTTATGGTGTGGCCAGCATGCCAATCATTGGACATTATTGTAATGACACCGTTTCAGGGGTGGGTTTTCATGGTCATTTTGATATTTGCAATCAGAGTGATTGTCGGGAAGGGTCTAGGGTTATATACCGTGGGCTTGATTTAGAGTCCCTCCATCATGATGGTTTTGCAGCAGCGGTCTTCCTCCCTGGAGGGTCTGTGTATCATTGCTAGCAATCAAGCAGGTGCTGCTGTAAGACATGCGGAGGTGAGCGGAGAGCTGCTTTAACCCCAGACCTGATCCATCATAACAGAAAAAAGGGCTTTGTGTCAGGCTTGCTCAAACCTCCTGTCACATTCTTTTTTATTTATTTTTGCCTCTGTAGACCACGAGGAGCTCCAGTACATGTTCAGGTATTAAACATGACGCAGGCTATTTATTTCTGTAATGCAGAGCTGAATATTATTCCAGTCTTCAGTCACGTGATCCTTTAAAAATCTTTGTAATTTTCATTCGTTCATCCAGCCATTTTATGTTTTTATTGGAACATGTCTTAACTGTCACTTTTGATTAATGTGATGCATCCTTGCAAAAGAAGGAAATAAATTATGGTAGTTTTAAATACTTTAGTTCCAGCCAAACTATTATTAGCAAAGAAGAGCGACATGCTGCCCCTCAGATTGTTGAGTTTAAATGCATCCTTCAGAAAAGTATATTTGATTTTTGATAAGATATGTATAATATACAAATAAATAAAATAAATAAATAAAATTAAAATCATCATCAACAACAACAACAACGATGATCTTTCATTCCTCTCTCTGTCTATTTATCATCTCTCTATCTAGTCGGTTGGTTGGTACTTTATTCCACAGTACAATACTGTGACAATTGCATAGTTATTACAACTAGTACATACTTGTTTATTATTATTAT
>JAUMHE010000063.1:1092962-1106660 GCA_032359235.1 Enteromius mattozi | reverse complement strand
ACAACTCCGTGACTGTTCTTGAATGGCCCAGCCAGAGCCCTGACTTAAACCCAATTGAGCATCTCTGGAGAGACCTATAAATGGCTGTCCACCAACGTTTATCATCTAATCTGACAGAACTGGAGAGGATCTGTAAGGAGGAATGGCAGAGGATCCCCAAATCCAGGTGTGAAAAACTTTTCTTTCCCAAAAAGACTCATGGCTGTATTCGATCAAAAGGGTGCTTCTACTAAATATTGAGCAAAGGGTCTGAATACTTAGGATCATGTGATATTTCAGTTTTTCCTTTTTAATAAATCTGTAAAAATGTCTACAATTATGTGTCTTTCTGTCAATATGGGGTGCTGTGTGTACATTAATAAAATAGGAAAAAAAGTTAACTTAAATGATTTTAGCAAATGGCTGCAATATAACTAATAAATAAAAAATTTAAGGGGGTCTGAATACTTTCCGTACCCACTGAATGTATATATGTATTAGTTTGTGCAAACTTTTATAAATTGGGAGGGAGAAATTAAAAAAAAAAAAAAAATCTGTTAATTGGATATCTTACATTATATTTATATATTTTACACACACACACACACACATATATATTTATTTATGTTTCTACACGTTTATGTATTAACTGCACATTTCCAGAGGTTCAAAATAAGCAAAAGTAAACACAAAGTTGCAATTCTAAAAGCTGAAATTGTGGTACTATCCCTGATATGATTTAATAAATATAAATTAGATCTTTATACTTGCATATAAATACCAGTGGTAACTATATGTCTCAATTTTTTGTTTATTCTTTTATTAATTTCTTTTCTAGAATCATACTAATAAACCATTAGCTCGCCAAACAGTATGAACTATCAGTTGACAATACAAAAAGTGTGCGGCAGACCTTCACTTTTGATCATGTTACATTTTAAAGGAAGAAATTAAATGTATCAAATAAGACTCAGTAGGCTTTGTAGGGTTAATAACATTTACACTGGATCCTCAGGAAGTTCCAGTAGGATTCCTTTAGGAGTAGGGATTTTGAGTGTTTGATCATGTACTACACCTGGACTGTGATTCCCAAACGTTTTACACATTAGGTATTAAAATGAAGGTGGGGGTTATCAGTGACGTGCTGTCATGCACACAGTAAAAAGCAGACCATACCGCTTACACCTTCCTATTGTGTACCCCTGAACATTCCTGGCGTCAAGGTGAAACTCATTATACCGAATATCCTTGTCATTGCCAGGATCATTCAGAGAGCATCAGTGAACAACCAATGTCTTCACTGATCCTGGAAGCGTACGCCTCAACCCAGGGAAATGCACATCAAATGAGCAAAGAAATTACTGTTTAAAAAAAGAAAAAAAAAAAAAATCCTTTTGTAGATAATTAGTTTGAGATTTAGGAAAATAATGCACAATGGTATAGTATACAGTGATGTGCAATTTGATCTTGATTTGAAGGGTTATATTTGTTTATGAAACAAGTGGAAAAACGCACATTTAGAAAATAAATAAATAAATAACTTAACACAGAGACTGCTATTAAGAGATATGATCCATCATTATCAGAAAAAGCAGTCCTGATCCTGTTTGCAAGTATCTTGCTAACAACCAACCCATAAAAGCATAAATAACAATACAATCCTGCCATTACAACCAACAAACTAATGAACGGACTCCATCTACCTTCACTGTGTTTCTTCACAGTGTCTACAATCAAAAGCTCACTTGAGCTGACAATGATCCTGACAACACTCGACTTAATTAGCAGACTGAACTCTGGGTGACAAGAGCACAAGAACCGGTACAAATGAATGTTAAATCTGTCTGTGTGTTAGCAAATGCACACGTAGCCTACTTACTGAAAACATGTAAAGGAAAGTAATGGACAAATGTCCATCCTATTTACGTCAATCATTACTCCAATAAAGACCTTAAGGTACAGCTAGTTATCACAGTGTTGCTGTGGAAATGATGAGGAGGAAGTGATGCTACTGTAGGCCTACATAAGGATGAAAGGGCTTTGTGCTGTTTATGTTTAGATTTATTACTTTCTAAAGTTTTAGCTGAAGATTTTCAGTTAGATTACTGATTTGAAAAAAAAAAAATGCAACATTATTTATATGGCCAAAGATAAAGAAAGGTCAAATTCTGATTCTTATTGCAAGACTCATTTAAAAAGACAACCAGACAGCTTCAGTGGGATGTGGAAGAGCATGTTTTGATCATTTAGACACCTTCGGAATTCATGCATCACATATTTTCCAGTGTGTTTACAGGTTAAATTTGGTCTGTTTCTCACATTAAAGCATACAAACTACTAAGAAAAAAATGCTTATTTGTTTTTTTTGACATGGAAAGGAGATGCTTGACTCAAATGATATGCTTCAAAGATCATCAAATGATCCTTCTGTATTTGGGAAAAAAAAATAAATAAAAATCTAATATTGAACAAACCTCTAATGCGGTTTGTAACTCCAATAATAAATATATGTGTTTTTTTGCATGCAGTTTTTTTGTTGGTTTTTGACATTTTTACTATGTCACACCGTAGGTGTCACATGTGTCTACTGTACTGAAGCGAGAAGATGTAGGAGATTTTCAATCATACTGTCTTTATTCATCCAAATAAAGCAGACTTTAAACAGACAGAATCACACACATAGCACCGGGATAAGTCAAACAATACCAGGTGCAAGACACAGGGCTTAAATAATCAGAACAAAGTGAGGAGATACAGGACACAGCTGGGATCAAATCAAATTAATGATGGGAGCACAGGTGATTCTAACGAGCATAATGGGGACAGGAACAGGAAAAACCAAATATGGGGACATGAGGGTGGGAATCACAAGACTTAGGCCAGCATACGCTATGCGATGACTATACGATTTCCCTACGACTTCAGCAAGGTATCAACTCACATGAGAGGATCGCATGCGATGTAAAGCCAAAGCTCACAATTTATGTGCTCACACTATATGTGTGAAATACTATCTTTTTGGCATTTCAAATGAATGTATTAAATTGTTACCATTAATATTATTATTATTATTGTTAAATTTAAATGTCTACTAAAATTAATTTGCCCTGCAATAATTTCATAGCACATTTACTGCATAACAAAGATAATAGATTATTTAAATAATGAAAATTATTTAAAGCGTTTAGAGATATATTCCACAATGAGACCTTTAGGCCTATACTAACTGTCTAGCCTATGTCCAGACTCTGAATACTAAATAAACATCTTAATGAATAGCCTAATAAGTCTGTCATGACGGAAGCTTCCGGATCGCCTCCTCCGTTCCACCAGAGGGAGCTCTCACTGGAATTCTAACCGCCCTTTAGGACTCCACCCCTTGACCTCTGGTCGTTGGGCACTCCCACTGTCCCTATTTAACCGAGTCCCGGACTGGGCTCGACGCAAAGTCTTTACTTCTATTGAACGTTTTCTGCGTGCCCCGATCTTGGATTGTTTATCTATGTTGAATGTTTTCTGCCTGCCCCGACCCTGCTTGACACCCTGACCACGAACTTGGATTTGCCTACCTTGCTCTGTTTGCCACTGTTGATTCTGCCTGTACAACCCTCCTTGAATAAAGCTGCAAATGCAAATGGATCCAACACAGCCTGGTCCCTCGTCACAGAAGACTTTGCCAGCAGAGGATTCATTAGTAATCAGGCATCTGTTGACCGAGTTGACCAACCAGGCCAGCCGCTTGGATACTCAACTCCCTCACTGAGGAACTGGTTCAGGGCCTGCAAGGCCTGCAGCTGCACACCTAGAGCTCGCCAACGCCACCACCACCACCTGCGGCGACACTCTCCTCGGCAGCTCCAGCCCCAGCCAGGAATCCGCACTTAGCCTTCCCCGAGAAGTTTGATGGCTCCCCCATGAAATGCCGGGGATTTCTACTCCGATGTTCCCTCTTCGTGGAACAACAGCCGGCTCTCTACCCCACCGATGGGAGCCGGATAGCCTTCGTCTCTGCTTACTACTGATGAGTAGTGGCATTGGATTGGGCCACCGCAGTTTGGCGGGTTGACGGATCCACTTTCCCATCCTTCGCGACCTTTCTCTCCACCTTCCACAAGGTTTTCGAACACCCCAGTGATGGCCGGGATGCGGGAGAGCAATTGCTCGAGCTAACTCAGGGATGCAAAACCGCCGCCGAATACGCCCTTACGCTCCACACTCTCGCCGCACAAGGACGGAGGACGCTCTCAAGTTGCTGTTCCGGAGGGGCATGTGAAATCTGCCTGCCCGTCTTTATTAGACCTTCCACCTTGCCGGCTTCGGCCGGGTTTTTCTTCATGAAGAAGGATGGTGTTTTTAGGCCGTGCATTGACTATCGGGGCAGAACGAGATAACTATCAAGTTCCGCTACCCGTAGTACCGGCCGCATTGGAACGGTATTTCAGTATTTCACGAAACTTGACCTCCGCAATGCTTATAATCTAATCTGCATCCAGGAGGGTGATGAGTGGAAAACAGCGTTCTCGACCACCAGTGTAAATATTTGCTATTAAAGCTTTTGGTAAATAGCTTCTGTTCCGAGGTACACTTGCTCATAGTTTTTCAGGAAGCTTTGCAGGTAGGTTTTTTTAAGCATCTTGGAGACGTTGCCACAGTTCTTCTGGATTTAGTCTGTCTCAGTTTTTTCTGGTACTTCATGTCATTCCAGACAGACTAGATAATGATCAGATCAGATCTCCGTGTGGAGCACTGGCTGTTATCAGACGTCTTGTGCAGACATTAGTTTCACTGCATTATTACAATTAATGACAAAAATAATGTTTGGAAATGTAAACTGATATTGCAGCAACCTCCCCAACAGAGGCCAAACCGGAAACCCACATTCTGCTCCAACTGAAACTAACTTCCAGTAATTAGTACGAACTCGTGAAGCATAGTTGTTTTAAAGATAAAATATCAAATTCAAACAAAATTTGAATGCAATGCAGGGAATTCTGTGAACATCAACTTACGTTTTTTCACTGTAAATTTTACTGGAATTAACCATTAACCATTTAACAGTTTTTTTTTTCTGTTAAAATCACGGTCATTTTTTTTTTTACACAAAACAGCATGATAGTGCATGCCATAAATAATGGCAGAATTTAAAATTTGGGGTGAACTAATCCTGCAATTGCCCCATTTAGTGTAATGAGGATTTGGAGAAATTAATGGCGTCCTCCCTTTCAACCTTGCATTTCCACTTAGAACGATTACACAAACACATCTGTTTTGCTGTGGCTTGTTGCTTGCGCTAGGTAAACACAGCAGTGCCATAGACAGCATGAAACCTTGTTTGCAAACTACCGCAGTGAATAACCTCATGGTACGATGAGAAGGAAGTTCCTTTTCCTGTCGCCGTCTCTTTCTCTTCTCCTGCTGTTCTGCATTGCTCCTTTCCCCTGTCTGTTACATTTCATAAAATATTGTTTTCCTCAGTCTGTTCTGTGTCTCTTATCATTTGAGTTGCCTTTGTTGCTGAATTGAAGCTGTCTTGCAAACAACATGATCTGGTTTTCTTGTATGCATCTTGGTTTCTGGTTGAGTTGAAACTTTACCCTTCATGGTGTGGCTGGGCAGCAGCAGGGCACAGAGGAATAGGACACAGACAATAAGTCATGCAATGATTATATAATATATACTGTAGATTTATGTCTTAAAGAAAGTTTGTAACCAGGCTGATTTGGTCACCATTGACTTCCATATTAGGGAAAAAAAAAAACTATTTAAGTCAATGGTGACCCAAAACAGCCTGATCAAAGACTTTCTTTAAAATATCCTCCTTTGTGTTTGGCAGAACATATAAATTCATACAGGTGTGGAACTACTCGAGGGTGAGTAAATGATGACAGAACTTTCATTTTTGGGTGAACTATTCTTTTATAATGCATTAATTAATTATGAAATCAGACCATATATTTATTAAATAATGTATTCCCTCAAAGCTATTTTCATAATATGGATGCATTCCATTTTCAGGTCATAATTACATTATTAATCAAAGCATGTTCTATGTATCCTTGACATCATATTAAATGCCCATTTTTTTAACATGCATGAACAAAACTGCTCTAATATAGAGCGTTGACCTCTGAACATATTGTTCCTGATTAATCAACTACTATCATACTACTGTATAATCACATCCAGTGGACTCCCCTTGCTGACATTAACGATGATAATATTTGTAACACAGTATTTTGCGATCAAAACAATGCAGTACTAATATGGAACTAAAAATAAGAAGACGCCATAAGCTTTCATCTTACAAGAAGACTGAAAATTTTGATCCACAGAGCGAAAATAGGTTCAGTGGACCTCCAAAGCTCCATTCTCTTGGTATGCCAGGGGGAGATACTAATACGGGAGCTCTTTTAAGTCCGTGGCACTGAAAGGCATTTCCAGGAGCTTCTCCGCCTCCTTTCTAAAGGGTGACAGTGTATTTCCGGCAGCATTTAGGACAGTGTGACAGGATCAAAGGACAGGGAGGGCTAAGGGTTTTCTCCACCTACCTAATGAACACTGGCCTGAAGAGCAGTCACACAGCGAGAAATCATGAAAGCAGAACCCAGTGTTTAAGACACAAGTGACATTTCATAAATTTAAACACACACAGTAGTAACTGGCTGCAGGCAATTACAAGCATTTCACCTGTAATGTCTTATTTCTAGTTGAAACAAGTTGTGTAGCTCTTGCTGACTCCAGGGTAAATATAACATTGTTCTTATATGTTCGTAGAGTGTGTCTCTTGAAGGTTTGCCTTAAGCAAGGCTTTCAGCCAACTATTTTAAGATTATGTTCAATAAGTTAGGAATCAAAACAAGATTCAAGATTATGCAGATATCTGATTATGAAAGTCACACCTCGAGGAGTAAAATTGAATATGTAATACTTTCATCATTGTCACAAAGAGAAAACAGTAGCACTGAATTTTGCTCTGAAATATAAATATATTCATTAGTGGTGCTTTGTATCCAGGAGGCTATTTTTGTCTGCCCAAAATTAACACTTAATTAGAGATGCTGGTCTAAGAACATAATTAATGTTGCTGCATGATGCTTCAAATTCTGTTACACAATAGCAGTTATTGTGCTGTGTGGTGCTTGTTAAGGCAAGGATCATTGCTATTGTTCATGCTAGGAATTAGGGATTTGAACAAGGCACTGACTAACTAGGCTTAACCCTTGTCTGTGAAACCGAGGGATAATAATAATCTCTATATAGCTCTATAAAAGTTTTGTCACAGTACCAGTGGTACAAGTCAGTACCAGTAAAAAATAAATTTTCTTATATAAAAAAAAAAAAATATATATATATATATACAAATCAAGTTAAATATTAAGTGTTACAAATATAATATATAAACAAATAAAACAATAGCATGTAGCCTTCAAATATTTTAATTAAAAAAAAAAATATATTGTTTTAAAAATGCAAGTAACAAGTTATTATACAGCCTATAGTGCTGTAACATTGAGAACTAAACTAAATACATTACAACTGATATAACAAAGATTGTTTTAGGTTTTAATATGTGCAGAGGCATATTGAAACTGTTAAAGTTATCTAGTGTAGGGAAGCAAGCAATTTTCTCTTTTTCCTATCAGCATTGTATTAATGTCTATTAGGCTGCATTTACACTCCAAGACCAAATGCAGTCTATTATCAGATTATTTATTCATTGTTTGTGTGTTTGTTATATCTGTTAACATTCAGCGAAGACATTACACTTTTTACACATTACACTTTTTTTTTTTTTTTTACTTTTTTGCATTTTTACAAAGACATTAATTTTATTAGTCTTATTAGTCTGTTCTGAACTGTTCTGAAAGAATCCATAAACAAATTTGACTAACTACATTAAAAAATGGATGTGAAGTTGGCACCCCATAAAAATAAATAATCACCAAAAATATTCCATTCATTTGTGCTAATACATGCTTATTTGTGCCACAAGAACAAACGGTTGGTGTTTGAGATATTAAACGTCATTTTTTTGACCGTGTGACGTCACTCTCCACTCTGTTGTCCAAATTGATTCAAATCAGTGCAGTTTGTTTGTGCTGGTTCGTGCTATTAAAACAAACGCTGTTAAACAAACAAACAATCAAAAACACAACAACAACAACAATAATAATAATAATAATAATAATGATTAAATAAAAATATATGAGAAACATTTAGATATCTCAAATGTTTTATATGCACACATTGTATTCAATGCAATATCTTGGGCATGATACTGCTATTGCACTGAAACCTGATATGTCAAATCACAGCCATGCTCTGATGCTACCTTCGTGTTCGTTTAGCTCTTGATTCTGCATCTGGTGTGCTTGGGCCCATAACTGCTAGGAAGCTGTGTTTATCATTTAGTTTTTTTCACTTGCCTTATCTCTGAAAGTAGAAAGGCACTCATTCCTCTGAAGACAACCTCCAGATCATATCTTGACAGAATTTAATTTCCTTACCTAAATTAAAATTAAACTTTACCTCCAACTCAGTTGATCAAAGGACACATGATTTGATTACCATAGTATCAGTAATGGGAGTGCTGTAAACACAACTTGTCAATCCTGTAATAGTTAATTGATTACAAAGGTAATTGTATGAGTAATAACGCGGTCTGTGCATTGAGTCTCAATTCTCAGTATTAGCATATTACTGAACAAAATGTCATTTAGAGTTGCATGTGCTATGCATTATTATGGAGTGACTGTAGTCTGGATAGGCACTTAACTACAACATAGAGGGTTTAAGTGGCTTAAAAGTCATGGATTATTCATAAAGATAAAATGTATATGTATATATGTATTTCTTACATAAATCCAAATAAACCAATATAAAACCGCACTGCTAGCATCTTTTGTAAGATGATGCCCTTGTTACAACGTCCCCATGTGACAACTAGCCCCAGTCTTCTTTATGTATTGCTGTCTCCGGGGCGTCATTTTGGAGGACATGGAGAAGACATCCATCACATCCAAAATGATTTAACGATCACAGCAGCCTGTGCATTCCCCTGAACGCACGTTTGGCCTAATGTCACTCAATGGTCTGCCACAAAAGGGCATGTTTGCAGCCGGGATCTCTGGAGAGAGAACCGCTCGTTTTCCAGCACAATGGCCCTGCTTTCAGCCCCTGAAATTTGGATTCTTATCTCTGCATTGGCCCACTGAGAGCACAACAGGAGAATTTAATTGGGGAGTTTAATTAAATGTCTGGGTCAATTGCATCATGAGCTGAATACTGACCGAAGGCCAGAGGGGACTAATAAATGCCAATTTACCTCATATGTCCTGTCTTTAGGTGTTACTCCCTTCCTCCAGGGGCAGAGAGATGCTTTGAATGCCTCCTAAATCAGGATTAATAGATTGTGACCCGGGGACATTGAGGAGGCAAGTCAAATTCCCACTGATGATTTTGTCAAGGAGTCAAAAAATGGTAAGTAATCTTATTTGGGACGAAGCATCAATTAATATTTGGGTGTAAAAGCCATTCCTGCTGAGTTTTGGAATCCTATGAGGACGGGAGACATAAATAGAAAACGTTACATAACTTCACTGCTTTAAATTCATGTGGAGTAGTTTCAAATATGTCACTTTCCTTCAAAGTGAATCATCAAAGAGATTGCTTGAAACAGAATGAATGGATTTTGGCCACTCGAGAGGCTAGAGTTCACCTGACTCTGGAGACAGACCTTGGCCCCGAAATCGCATTCTGAACATAACTATCAACAGCACTCCGGCCAGGGCCTTCTGATCAATCCCAGTCTCTCGCAGAGTTCCACCGCTCATCCATGAGACGAATCTGGCTGGAAGCTCATATTTTAGCCTCTCAAAGCTTGAGATTCATGCCATGTTCAGATGGAACACTTGGATAATTGAATTGGAATATTGTGCTTGGAGCTCCTCGCTTATGTTGAGAGCTCAATTTGATGAGCACAAAAGCAGCGTTGACCTGGGTTCAAACCTTTCTGGCACTCCACCAAAATTATGTTTCATTCAGTATTTTGGGGAAAAATGGTACAAACCACATGGTGCTTTCTTGCTCCGTTTTGTTAAAGTGGGATTTAAGAAGCCGGACAGTGGTGCACATCTGCGAAACACAAATGGACTGTTCATTCATGTGTTTCTGAGTAGAAAAGAGAAGATGACAAAGTGGTACTGCGGTCGCCCCATTTAGATTCTGAGATTGGCTAGGCCAAGAGGCTGCTGGGAGATACTTAAGGCTAAACAAAAGCAAGTTTCACACAAAATGGAAGAAACCCAATGTACAAATGCACTACTGGGAATTATTATTTTTTTGTCTGCAGGCGAAAATGTTTTGACTGAGGTTTTATGCGTAGTCCTTATTAGCCTGTCATAGATAGACAGAAAACAAAGACAGGCAGAAAACAAAGCAGAGTATAATGTAAGCAGTACACTATCTGTTAATTTGTGTGGCACTTCATTAGAAGCATCATTAAGTCAAGGCTAAATAATCACTTATTGTGATTGGGTGGCATCACAAGTGTCATCCTGTTACATTAAACAGTGCCGTGGAAAGATACCTGACACCTCATTTCCAACCTCTAGGCCCAGAGCTCAGAGAAATGAGCTTCTATGCGACTTAAAGGTTTGCACAGTCATTTCATCCCCAGACGTTCAAAGCATGTGTATTTCAAAGACAGCAAAAACCCAATTTCATCAAGAATATCAATTCTCCTTGCAAGCAAATAAAACTGACACATCACACATTGGTTATCCAGCTTTTCAACAAGCTGGATATCTAAACAAACACATTCTGTGCCAAATCACATTTGTCAAAAGTGAATTATTACAGAGCTAAGTCAATTCTTTAATGATTTCATTTGCTGATTTCATTTCATCGATTTCGCTGTGCACATTTGCTGTGGACGTTCATAATTCTATGCATTTTTATAAGTCAAAAGATTAGATTAAAAATAGGAAACATAAGCAGAAAAGTAACAAATGGCCTTTTCACACTAGTTTCATGCTTCCACACACTTCATATTTTGTCGTTGGGTTGGTTAGTAATTAATCAAATAATTACTTGAGCTTGGAGACTTCACTCTGTACATCTGAAAACCTTTGCTTAATATTATTTGCATATTTATGAGGTAACAACATTGTACAGCATGTTATTAAATGTGCTGTGGTTATCTTCAATTGTCTGAAATGTCCTACAAAAACATTAACATGCAGAATTTTTGTATATTTCATTAGTGTTATTATTTTTTTTATCAGTTCAGTTAATTAGTACATATTAATTAATTAATTTATTTATTTTCCCCTCAGACAATTAAATTAAAGCAAGGGAAGTTCTGTGAATGTACAAAGTGGAATAATATTTAATGTGGTAATCTCTGAGGCAGTTTATGATTGACTAACCAGTCTAACCAGGGGTTAAAAATGTTTTTACCCATGTTTTAAAAAAATTAAGCACAGCATAAATGCCTTACAATACTGCAGAAAATAAAAGTTCAGTTGTCATCCTCAAAACTGTCTGATAATTCAGCTGAAAGCGTTAATAAAATTAAAGCATAGGACAGGAAAATAAAGCAGTACTTAAAGTAGACCTTGCCTGAAGTGTCCTTTTTCTCTGTTTGATTTATAACACAAGCATCCTCGCATGCACTAAACTGAATCATGGGTAACAAGGTGAGCCTGGGGGCCTCCTCTAATTCACATTACATGTCTGTGCCATATAGTTTTATGATATGCTGTAATTCTCTCCAGTTATAAATTAGTAAACAGCCAAGTCAACTAATGAACAAGCATTTATGAACAATGACTTACTTTCATTAGTCCGATTATATGGAGATCCACCTGCAGATATAATTTAAATGCCAAGCCGTCAAAAACGACAGTCATAACCATTAGCTGACAAGTATATACATACATTACACAAAGGCATCTGTCTGGAAGGAAAGGAAAGGACGTGACATGTGGCCAGGTATGGTTTCTCATACTAGGAATTTGTGCTCAGTGCACACACACAGCAGTGAGAAGTGAACAACCACACACACTCCCGGAGCAGTGGGCAGCCTGGGGAGCAGTTGGGGGAACGGTGCCTTGCTCAAGGGTCTCACCTCAGTCGTGGTATTGAAGATGGAGAGAGCGCTGGTCATTCACTTTCCCCACCTACAATCCCTGCCAGACCTGGGAGTCGAACCCACGACCTTTGGGTTACAAGTCCAACTCCCTATCCATTAGGCCACGACTGTGATGTGGCACAGAATATATGCCTAGTGGAATTTCTTTTTCACGAAAATAAAAATCAATATATAAAAATAAGTTGGATTTACAAATATAGACCTTGTATTTCGGGAAGGAAATAACACTGCTTGCCAAAGAATAAGCTATTATATAACCAAAATGAAAGTTGGTGTTGACGGAAATCCTCCTCCTCGGTGGGCTGCTGTGACTGCATTGATTCACTGAGTTGAACCGGGGAACTGGATCAATCTGATTTGTGAATGAATCATGCTTGAGTGCTTGTGAAATAATGATTTATATATGAGTCAGACATTACTCACAGTCACAATTAGCAATCGTTTGACTTCAGAGTGGAAGTGGGCTTTAGGACAAACCCTGACCAGAGTGTTTGAGGAATATCAGTGCAGTAAAAAAAATAAAAAAAACACTACGAAACACAAATGCAAGTCTGAAACCCAGAACGTAGATAACAAATTGGATGAGTGCAACAACAGAGAACATGAAAGGTCAGCTGGACTAACAGTCAAGGACCCAGTGTACTCAAAAACCCGACGATCAAAGGTACTTCTGAGAAGCAAGCTTTTTGTAATGACAATGCAAAGAGCTTCATGCAGGCACTTATATGCCTCACGTGAGTGCATGTACATGCTCCAGCTCTATCGCAGGCACTTAGCTTCATCGAGGATGATAATGTTATACTTTCAGGAGGTGAGTCATTTGTTTTGAAAATGGAAACTGTTTCGATGTATCAGCACTGAATAAAACCAATGATTCTGAAAGAGGAGATGAAACCAAAGGAAAACTTCTCCCTGATGTAGATACGTTGCAGTGAAGCCAATCAATAATTCCCAATAACCTCGTTGCAGCTGGAATCGGGGAGATGGCGGACCTCATGGCTGCCTTTGAAGCTAGAGATTAGAAATATTCTTTTCTTTTTGACATTCATTTAAAATCCTTTCAAAGCCCCCTGCCATTACTTTCACAAGCAGAAGACACCCGCAAATGAATATGGAACTGAATGTTTTTCTCTTGGTTTTTAAAGCAGAACAATTGTCCCTCCAGCTATTTTTGTACTAAAATTAGTGGTATGGAAGACAGCAAACAAGTTGGGGAGGGAGTAAGGAACAGCCATGCATTATGCATAAAAGTTCCTTTGCAGTGACTAATGGTGCCCCTTGTGACTCACAAGACCACCAGGAGGAGATTCGCTGAAAACCTTATCAACAATTTACATATTGCAGGTTGTAAATGAAGTATTTATAGGTCCCCATCATCCTTAGATAGAACACAAACAAATATAAGATCATGATGATTCAATCAGTCAAATCAAACAAATCACAAAGCATGTAAATGAGGCACTCTGACCATTGTGCTGTGTTTTGGTGGCATTTCTAGATAATGTTTGTGTTAAATGAAGGACAATGAGAGTGTTGCACTCCTTGTCTATTATGCACAATGTAAA